>KN884763.1:11889-42494 GCA_000934455.1 Apostichopus parvimensis
TGCAGGCAGGTCCCTCCAAATATCAAAGAAAACAGAGTTGTTTGTTTGCTGGCATGTCCACTAGCTTCAAATTGGAGGAAACATTAACAACCTAATGGTTCATACACCATCTTTACAATTTGTTGGAAACTTATTTAGGTCAAATATGCACCCTCCCACCCCCACTCTCCTCCCCCAAAAAAAGAAGGATGATGCTGATCTTTTAGGTTTGCTTCAATTCTTTTATAAGTAATGTTGGATATTTATGCATGTTGTGAGAGGACACGCTGGACTATGCACTGAATTGCCAAACTATCTGAATTGATGCCAAACCTCCCACCTCCCTTTGGTCCCTCCCAGCCAGCTCATAGTCCCGCCCCAACCATTGGTCAAAGCCCAGATAATCCACTTCAGATCAATCAAGGGAATGTATCAGGCAGTTCATATTCAGCCCTAGTACCAAACTTAATATTTAAATCTGATGGCCACCTTACCGCTTGATTATCACCACCAACAGAATAATGATGAACAGGACTGGAATCACCAGGGCAACTAGATAAACAGGTGAAGAAGGAGGCTCACTCGCTTGAATAGAAAGTTAAAGAAACAGTACTCTTTAAAGAATGACAACTTGTATGTTTAATATTACAATTTTGTTTCATAAGTTTCGTTTAAGTCTCAATACGTGTTTGCTGATGAATTTCCGAAGCTAATTCAATGTTTCTTATTGTAAATGCGCTCTAACCAGGATGGTTTAATGGAGAAAAGCTGTCGCAATGGAAAGAAATGTTTTTTCCGTTGCCCTTATGGCGTGAACAATTTACCGTATAAACACTGCAAAGCATGTTTGTTACACAAATGTAACCTATATATACTTATATTGACCACGTTTTTTTACCCAATTTCACAGAGGAAACTCTGAAAACACCTATTTATTCCTTGCAATGGAAGGAAATGACACAATTTTGCAAGCTACATGGGTAAGACCAAAGGAAAGATACTATTGAAGAGAATATACCTAACAAAGGCTAGCCCCAAAGTGAAGGTAAATCTTAGGCCTAATGGTCGTAAACAGAGGGATTTAATTTCCGCATTATCTGTTGGGTGGGCTTGCAAATTTTGTTTGAAGTTTGTAGAATCTACGAACTTGTTAAAAAACTTCCTTCACTCAGAGCACTTTCCTGGTCTGTAGTGACAGTCACTGCAATGTTATAGGTCGTCCCTGGTTCTAGAAGTGATCCACCAACTGTAAAACTCTCAGCATTTGGATCTGCACTTCCAGCCTCTTGTCTGGAAGAAACATCGCCCTCTATCTCATAGTAAATAGTAAACTGAGTGATTCCAGTACTGCACTGCACCGTTGGTTGCTGTTATGTTTAAAATGAGAAGACAAAATGTAAACTAGCAGTTACTACACTAACGTTAAAAACACTGAGATCTAAATAATCTAATTTAACTGTGTGCATGGACAATAATACCAGCTGTAATATGTGTATCTACAGTATGTAAACTTATTATACAAATATCTTTACATTGATTAAAGGACTAGGGGAGGATATATATATTACAGGAAATTAGTTAACACTTTCTGATTTATTTTCTGGACCCAACTTTATTATTATTTAATAACGGTCATCTGATTATTATTATTATTATTATAACTATTATAATTATTATTATTATTAAATTAATTATCATTATTATTAAATAAAACCAATTTAAGTATTATGATGCATTGCAAAACTCTCAAAGTTTGTAGGTTGTTAATATTTTGCATATTTGCATATTATTATTATTATATGCATAATTTTGGCTATACAAATTTGAGATTTGTATTGCACTCTTGTTTTGGTATTTCTTTTACTGGTAATTAATAATTGCCTCTTTTACTTTTTGTTCTACATATTAAGCAAAATGCCTTTCTGGCATGTTAATGATCCCAGAAAGTCTCTATATGTTTCAACATGAGTTCAGCAGCAGCTTCTAACCAGGGCAGTTACTACACTAAATGATGTCACAAGTAGCCTACCTTCAAACTTACTTAGCATTTAAAACTGCATCATGTGTTAGATTTGCCATCTCTCATTGTACCATGTTCTACTAGTAAGTATCTACATAAACCTAACAAAATCGTTTTTACTATGGACACTGAAAACATGTGCATATACATTACACAATCAGCAAAGGGGTGGAGTTTGCTAATACTATCAAAATCTTTCACAAGAAAGTTCTGCTGAAAAGGAGTGGAGTCTGCCCGGACTATGAAGCTCTTTCACAAGAAAGGTACGCTGAAAAGCCTGTGACACATATGAAGCTATTTCTTTATTTTAAAATTACTTGCCATTTGGCGAGTGTGATTAATATTCTATTCACTACACTGCATATAAGCCAGTGAACAATATTGTTCACTGGCTTTTAATAACGCTACATTGCAGTTTCGGTAATTGAAGTAGTACACAGTGCAACATAAAGTCTTTCCAACTTTAATAGGATACACACACATCCATTCCTATACGTAATGAACACTGGAAAATGATACTGGTGCTTAACCTATTTGTTTAGCCTTAGGCTATGAGCTTGCAAGTTAATTACTGGTACTGTTCAGCACATGGGACTTGCTGATTTTAACCCGGACTAAACCATTCTTTCAAATTTTTTAAAAACATTAACCATCGTTTATATATAACTTCACTGGTCCTACACCATGCTAAGTGTTGACAAGAACAGTACACATTGACAAAATAAATGTTTAACTTTATCTATTAGGCCAGTTGAATAACAAAGAGGTAGCAAAACAATCTACATTTGCAAGAATGACACTTAAGTGTCTTCTGTCATTTATTATGAAAATGATAAGGTTTACTTGAAATTAGTCTCCTATTAAACTTTAGCTCCTAACTCTCCCAGAATAGTTTCACACTGATTAACAACCCTTATCAACACACACAGCCAAACATTTACCAAACTATCTTACCTGCCATGTCACAATCACATCATTTGTAGCAGTTAAAGTTGTTGTGACCATCTGTGGAACAACATCTGTAGAAAACAACATAGGGAAGTCATGTGTCTTTATCACCTTGAAAGTTACATGTACACTCTAGGGAACAACCCTCCTCCTTGTACATTTAAAGTATTTTAAGTGGTTAATACAAACATCTGGATGCTAAAAATGGCTAAATTTATCAAATCTAATTGGAATGCATGATGATCATCCACTAATATCCAGACTTTTTGCCTAAAGGCATTTCTGTTTGAACTTAATAAGTAAAGTACTTCATGTTGATTCTACAGCAGTGGCATTCAACAGAGTACTACCTGTAATATACTTACCAATTATACAGAGTGTCTTGATGGTTACTGGTGGACCTCTGGGTCCCTCTCCACCCTCCCCTTCCCTGACCGCTGCTACACTGAATGTATAGCTTCTATCTGACTCCAGACTTGATGCTGTATATTCCAATGTTTGGTCAGCCTGGATCCTTGATCCACTCATCCAATCCTGAGATGGATCCATCTTGTAGTATGGGATGTACGCTACCACAGGAGGATCACCAACATCAGTCTCTTCATCCCAGGGTCTCCATGTAATGGTTACTGATGTAGTAGTCCTGGTTAACTGTGTAGGTGGGTCACTGATGGATGGTAACTCTAGAAGGTTGTAAGTAAAGACAGAAGAAATTTATTCTATCTACTTACAATTCATTTTTCTATTAACATCAAGAAAAGTATTCACTATAGGGGTCTCTATGAATTGTAACTCTATAGAGGGTTGTGAAACAATAAGTTGATATGACTCTATGAGAACTAACAACCTTTGTATCTGATAATATTAACAATATTGCCAAACTTCCCTATAGATATATCCGCAGGTTGTAATAAAATGGCAGAGAGCATTATAGTTTATAGAACAACACATTTTTTACATGTTAACAACATTGCTTTGAATTGGTGGCAACTCTGCAGACTTGTAAATTTAGGAGAACATTATTACACTATAAACCTACCATACACAAAGCCTGTGACATTGATTGATGTAAGTATAAAACTAAACCATGACAAGACACAGAAGAACTGATCATGTTCAGATACACTGATAACCTCTGTAACTGTAAGTTACTTCTTTTCCTGTTAGCAGTAAATTAATAACTGGAATTGTCCAATGTGATATCTTACCACTATCATCTATTGTGTCCTCTGATCTAGGCAATATCATTCCAATGTTATGTTCCATTATGCACATTCTTTATACTCTGTTTACTAGGAACAAGTCAAATTCAGATTCATAAACCATAAAGATGGTGACATTATGAGACTTTATGACACATCACAATTGTACAGAGATTCCACACTATATACTTACTGTACACAAAGCCTGTGACATTGATTGATCCAACTATAGATGCACCCAGTGACAGGATACAGAAGAACTGATCATCTTCAGACACACTCAATGCTCTGTAAGTTTCTTCTCTTCTGTTATCAGAGATGTCTGTAGCAGCCTCTTGTGTTATGTTACGATCATCTATTGCTCCCTCTGATCTAGACAGTCTGATATCCAGTCTATTAACAACAGCAGTGGATCCTTCTAAGATACACTTGATCTCAACAGATGATCGAGGATTTGCCTGAGATAAACTTACACTCGCAATATCTGAAAGAAAAGATATATGAATTGTAGAAGAGAGTATATTATTTCGTTGAACAGCTTTTATTGGATGCTTAAATTAGGAGCATACGGCAACTATTAGATAAATAACAAATTTAAATGTTATTTAAAATCTCCTACTTACTAAGTTTAGGAACAATGACAATTACAAAGGCAAGTAAGGACTCACAGAACTCCATTACAATGTAAAAGTACAACTGTTTTGAGTAACCCATTAATATGACTATCCAAATGAAAATTGCATATGCATAAAAAGCATTACATAAAATGCAAACTTTACATAAGAAAATATGAACATTGGAAAAACAAGTTCACTTAGCCAAGGGTTACAAAATAGTGATCAAAATCAAAGTACAAATATTAGGAACAATATTAGAAGCTGTGAAGGTTGCTCCTCTCATTACAAGTCTATAGGACTGCATGTATTAAGTAACCCAGTGATTCTTGTGTAATCTACTGCTAACATTAGGAAATAATTAGTCACAGAAGTCATAATAAATTACTATACAAGATAGTTGTTTAGGGACAATGACAATTTTGGTGTATAGGGACAATGACAAAGGTCAATTGAGGTCAAAGGTCAAAATGGCCTAAATTGTGCGAAATTATGTGTCGAAAACTCCTCCTTTACTGTAAGTCCCTTCAAGTTCAAACTAACTGTGTGAAAAAATGGCATACTTTTTAACAAACTTAGGATACCAAGAGTAAAGTCATGAAGAAGATGAGATCTGCAATGGATTGCCCACTTGTTGTTTCTGATTTAGAGTTTTGTCATTGAGATATTTATAAGGTTTCTTTATCCAGAAGGGGAAAATTTTGACATTCTTGTCCTCAGTTAGTGAGTTCCAACTTCTGTTTATTCCCTTTCTTAACATAAACATGAAGGTAAAATTCAAATTTATTTGACTACTTTTAATATAAAATCCAAGAGATTTTTCAGTTTGTCTTTCAACTCGTTCATCCAAAGTCAAGTTTTATATTCACACAGATGTAAATCTCACTTAAATGACAAAAGAAGTACTTGGTCTTTATGTCAAACATGGTTTGTGTCTCAATTGTTTGTACCACTTTACTGTTAATGAATCATTTTTGAATTGTCAACTTAATGCTTAACTGCGTATTGATTTTTTTCCCCATTTGAAATTTGTGTTGTATTTAAGAGGCTGCATAGCTGCACAATACCTACAAAGCCAAAGGCAAGCAACTTGGTGGTTTCTTCTCATACATAGAATATAATGCAAGATTTTCAAAGTTTAACCATCATTGTTATGATAGTTATTACAGCAAGTTTCAAACAATGTGGATAAAGAGATGTGATTTAAACGTCCCTTAAAACATATATCTGAATTGGATTCATGGACCAATCGATAGTTAACTAGACTTTTTATATTCAAATCTCATATGTACCATAAATTCCAGTTTCATGCCTCACTCAGGCTTTTTATGTTTACCAGATTTTCAGACATTGATCTGTGTTGACCTACAATCAGTTTTGACCATCACCACTAACCAGGCCTTGAAAAATACGGTTGTCAACCTGCCATTAGCATGTGCAGCAGAATTTAAGCTTTGGCGAATAGCAAATGCACTTCCCTTGACATTTTGGCGGGTGACTCGTGGGCTAGTCAAACCACAATTGTAGCAAGACTATCATTACAAACCTTTCACAGAATGATAAAAGCAGTACCTTGGCAAACGTGGAGCAAGTTTTAAGTTGTAAACTGATTTTTGGCAATGGCCAATCTCAATGGGAATTATCTGTGTAAAATGGTTCGCTATCTGCCATACATTATGTACAGGAATTTTGTCATGTGTGGAGGTTGTACACGAACTTCACAGAGCATTTATAAACAAACAGCAAAAGCATCATTTATAATCTAAAATAACAGTTTATTACAGGGAAGGGTTTGAGCTTACAAAGTATGTAATGTGTTGTAAAGGCATTCATAAATATGTTGTATTCATATATTAATTTCTTAAAATATTAAAAAGTTATTAAACGTTGATGTTATGCCGGCCTGGTTATGCCCAGGCAACCCCTACACAGTAGAGTATAGTACTGTTGGTCTTAGTAGACTACTCACAATTAACATGTGGAAATCCCATACGAGAGCATTACATGACTACAATAATGAAACTTTAACAAGTTGTCACCACATTATTCCGAGTTTTATAGCATTACAATTAAAAATGTTGAATGCACATAAATATAATATTCCAATGTGCAAATAAGTAGTACCATGTATCTACCAAACCTTAGTTTACAGAAAGTACAGCAATCATAGTGGCGAGTGAATTGTGCGTTTTGGCGAGTGAATTTATAGTCACAGTCACCAAATGGCAAGTACTTTTAATCATATTTGAGGCCTGCCCCTAACTATACAAGACCATAAATAGAAATAAACCACATGCAGCCTTACTTGCAGGACACTGGTAAACACTACAGGTGGCCTCACATCTACCAGTCTGTGAAGTGCATGTCCCCTTAGTACAAGAACACTCATTGGGACTACACTGACCAGCTGTGTAAAGTCGGAAGCAATCTGTAATGTGAAAGACAGTAACAATATGTTAGAGTACAGCTTGAAGAATGACTTACAGATGCACACAGAGGGGTGAACATGATGGAGGAATGAAGGAGAACTTTGCCTGCTGTAAAAGAGGGTTGCATTATGTTAGAGTATGGCTTGAGGAAACAGATAAACACAGAATGGTGTACATAGAGGAATGAAGGAGAACTTTGCCTGCTGTAAAAGAATGTAGCATCATGTTAGAGAACAGCTTGAAATATGATTATACACTGAGATACACACAGAGGTGTAAATATGGAGGAATCAAGGAGAACTTTGCCTGTTGTAAAAGACATCAGCATCATGTTACGGCTTGAGGAAACAGATAAACACAGAATGGTGTACAGAGAGGAATGATGGAGAACTTTGTTTCCTGTAGTTTCTTAAATATTACCAATATTTACTGCAAAATCATATAATCAAATAGACATTCCAAGAAATGCTTTAAAATCTCAAGTCTGTTGTTATTTCTCAGCTAAATCAGCTATGCACACTTCTTACACTCCTAATTGACAACTGTATTAAAGTGACATATAGACACTACTGTATAAAATGTGCACTAGGTCTTCTATCTGATCAATTAATGAGGCAATCAACAATGTTTCATCTTGTTGAAATGGTTTCTGTTAAACTAAACACTTGGATAGTTGAGAACAAGCTTAAATGTAAGTTAGTAGCTATAGAAACATGCAATCAGGTCAGGTTATTATACATGACACACCAGATGCTCCATTTGAAAGCAATCAGTATCAGATTTAAACCACAAATCATGTATTGGACTAATATGTACAGTGAATGGTCAAACCAGGCATCCACTGACTTGATGTATAGGGTACTGCAGACTTGTGAGCAAGAGCCTATTTAATTGTGAAACCCATCTCATTCAAAAACATATATCATTTTGTGTGGATCGTGATTGTAATGAACAATGTAGGACAGCAATCCCTAAACTGTACACATACTGTAATAACGAGACAATCAAACTTTTCTCCCAAATGACTTTATAGAGTTAAACTCTTTTGAAGTTGTTTCCCTGCATTACAATTATCAGTTTGCATTAAAATTCTGATGGTCCCAGACAAGTTTACTTCAGTCACTGATAATGGTAAACTTAAATCCATTCAACAGGTAATGAAGAGTTTATTTTGACAGATTGTTACACACCTGGCAATTTTCTGTTGTACAGGATCACTGTTCTTGTGTCAGACATCACCTTTATATCTGATAAGTACCTAACCCTACAAGACCTTCTCTATACAGGGGCATCAATCCAATCCCAACTGAAAATTGGGAGGAGGGGGCAGGGACATAAATGACTGAACATGGATAAAACTGCATGTAGTGCACACCTTCCAGTGTGTTGGTGCAAAGCTTTCATCAGGTGGTGTGTATCTTAACAAGAAATATTCTGCCAAAAATGCCTCCCAGATTGCCGGAAATGGCACTTCAAAGGCCGTGTAAGTTGCATCAAAACAATCCTCACTTTGAGATCTCATGTATAGCAAATAGCCTAACCACCTCGCCGGTTACAGATCTCATGTAACTACAAAAACACAACTAATTGTATATTGCGAAGTTAACGTTTTCTACAAGAACATGGAAACAATATAAAGCATTTAGTAAATCATGCCAAGTGGCCTAAAACATGTGATTACAAGGTTTACGTTCATAAAGATGGCCATAGCTACTGTAGGGGCCTTGATATCGTGCTATGCGTGTATGGTATGGACTGTGCCTCGTGTATCATGGGGAATATATTGTTTTGTTCATGCAGAGGAGTCAGTTGGCTTGAGGTGTGTTTTACTTACCTTACTGTTATGGGGATATTTTACCTACTTTTCTTGAACGTCTAAGATAATAATTCGCATAACTTTACCGATCCTTTACTGACTGACCTAATTAATTCTAGTCCATGAAACGTTCCTTGGAAACGCGCCAAAAAATATTAACAAACAGGTGTTAGACAGGGGATGAGCTCACAGTTGTTTGGCAAGGTACCTGGGAAAATCCAGCACATGTAGCCTACCGTAGTATTTAAGTAGGGTTAAACACTGCAGTTGTAAATTGATGAACGTATAGTGCAAGCTATTCATTGTTAGGCAGTCTAGAAACGGGGCTTTGCCGAACGTTGTTTGTTTCATAATATCGGAAGTTTTGTAAGTTAAACTTTTTACAGATTGCAAGACAGATTAAATCTTTTTTCATTTTATAACATAGTATGGCTACTCTAACTTGTCATTTTTAAATTTTCGTAACAATTTCAATTCAAAAGGTTGTCAGTATTTTGCATCCTCAGCTGCGAATTTTTTATCGCCAGACTCGCAAAAATACCAAAATTTTCTGGGGGCGTTTGGCCATCCCAAAAACATATAACCTACTCTACATGTTTCCACTGCAGGACGACCAAAATTTCAGCAGGACAACCAAAAATTGGTGAGCTGGTTGTCCTGGGGACAACCAGTTGAAATTTCTTAAATTTATACACTGATATGCTGTATATAGGCCTACAGTAGTACAATAAAAATGACAATTCAAAGGCAACCCAAATATTTTAAGTTAATTTACTCAGGTCTAGCCAAGGCTAACATTGGGCATGGCATTTGTAGGCTGAACGTAATGTGTGTAAAATTACCCACATGTCTGACAGATACAAATTATAACCTCCTAAAATTCAGGTCATTCCAAGTAGTACATATCAAAACAACTCCCTGATCATTTCCCATCCAAATTAGAATACACATCTAGGCCCATACAGCACTCCACATGCAGTCATTTTATTATGATTGAGGTAAAACAATACCTTTCACTATCTGAGCCCCCCACACATCAGTGTGACAACACTGAGTTCATGGTCACCATACAGTCTGCAGATGGAATATTTCTCAGATGCAGCTAGATCGATTACAGTGAAGTTACAGGACAGCAGGTACACTGCTATGATGTAATTTAGTGAAAGTGTCAACAAGTTCCCAACGGAATAGTAGTAGTGGCACTATCGTTGGATTCTGTGCAATGCAGATACTGCAAGTAGGCCTACGTAGGACCAAGGCGGGTCATAAATTTGAACAAGTGTTTTCAAAGACGTCTTCAAAATTAAATCCCCTTAGTAAGTTCTTGGCTACTTTTGTTTTGAACTAGGTTAAAGGTCATTTGAGGTCACCAGTGGTGAAAATGCAAAAAAAAATTGTAAATAAATTAATGAACATCTGTATCATTGATGAATGCAATACTTGGGTGGTAGGTACATATTCATGAGTACTACACTTTCTGCAGTTTGGGTAAAGATCAAAGGTGATCATTTGGGGTCAACAAGAGGCAAAGCTGCAAACTATGAAAAACAAGCTAACTCTATAATTCAAGCTTTTATGAATCTCACTTTTGGTATGCTGGTGTTCCTTTATAGTAAGTTCTCAGCTGCTTTTGCTAGCAGGAAAGGTCAAAGGTTATTCAGGTCAAAAGATGTCAAAATCTGACATTCTTGTAAAATTTGATAACTCCATAGGTACAGCTGCAATTAACCTCATACTATAACTATGAAATATCGTTAGGTTTGCTAAACCACCATGTAGCATTTAAGTTTATAAGAAAAAATCAAACCACTAGTCGCTTCATAGCCCTTACAGCTTTAAACATATTAACTGAGTCCAGCTCTTCTTGAAAATGAAAGTATTTGTGTCATTTGCTAAGAAACATTGGAATTGCACAGTTTTAGTCATTAAAATAGACCAGAGAAAGGGCCCAAAGATGGATCCTTGTAGAACATTGTTTTCTGTTAAACAGGCAGCTGGAGAGCAGGTTTTGGGCTTTGCCGTCAATATATAATTATGATAAGCTTCGTCACGGGAATACCACGATCGACTGTTTCAAATGCTTTCTTAAGATCTATGTACAACATTGTTGCCAACATGATTCAGTGATGGCATTGGCTTTAGAGTCAACACTCCTCATATTCTACATTGATCATATGAAAATAAAAACAAAGATAAATTAGAAGGTTTCAGTTTCTAGTGGCACTAAGACCTTACAAATTCGAAAAATTACAGGAACTCGACATGATTTCAAACTAATATTAATAATATATAACGACCTTGATTAGTAATTCCTTGTGTAGCTTTGTCAAGGAATCAAACACTATGATACCTTGTAATTAAACAGTCTCATCAATGTAGGAATGACCCTATCTTTGCAACAATCCCATTACAATGATGGATACAAATTAGAAATGTAGTGTTTCAAGGAATGACAGAAATAAAGTTAAGAATTCAACGCTTACCTGGACAAACAACTGAATCAGTTGCCTGAGATGAATCTGTGCATGTACAAGTTATAACACCAAGAATGTTGGCTATATTAGAGCCAGAAGCAGGAATACAAGTCACAGTTACTTGATCTCCATTAGGATCTGTACAGGAAGGTGTTGTGAACTGAAGGAAGAATTGGTTACCACTTTGGGTGGTTTTAAAATCTGTTGGACAGGGCCCAATTTGTGGAGGAGAATTCACATCTGTAAAAAAAATAAAAGGTTTGTCAGACAAGGCAGCTGCTTGAAGAAGGAAGTGATTAGAAAGACTATGATGTTTACCTTTCTTTAAGATATGACTTTAAATGTAAAAAACTAGCTAACACAACTAAATGCAAGTAAATAGTCAAACATTCAAAGCACAGAACTCATATGACATAATACAAAATTTGTGGTACAAAAATAATTCAAAGGCATTAATGCAGTCAAGCACAATCAAAACCAATATTTTTTTTTCAAACAGTTTCTGACATTCAGTAATATCTTACTTCAGCTGTTCAGATCTACTGTTGAATAAAATGACATTTAACTGTTGTGAAAGCTTGAGAAAACTTGAATAATTTATATTTTAGTTACAGTGGCAAAGTGGACCTGGTTAACTTAACACAGCTGTCTGTTCATGCTGCATAATTATCCAAGACTAGCTATGTGACACCAGTGGCCAAATAATACTGTGTTTCTTTTTGAATCACTCTTACAACAGACTGTTTAGCCAACAAAACTCTGATAGATTTCATAGTGTGGACCTACAAAACATTCCTAGCAGACTCCGATAAATCTATTCATCTTTTAATAGCTACTTAGCACAAAGATTCTTGCCACACCTTGTTATTTTATTGAATTATAAAATTCAACCTTGGTGAAGAAGAATAAGAGAAAAATTTATCTTAGGAGCTGCTTAATATTAATGATATGGTATTGTTTCAAAATGATATTAGACACATTGTTTCTTTGCTACCATGATATATATATATATATATATAGATTTATAGATATATATACTCACACACCGATTCAATGTAGATGAAGCACTGTGGTGCATCAAGTCAATGAAAAGGTACCAACAATGTAATCTGCATTGTGTCATCTTACTTACTTATCACAGTGACAATAAATGTACAGGAACCAGTCAGACCTCCGCTGTACTGACATGTACATTCAACAGTGTTTGGACCAGCATTAAAGAGAGATCCAGATGATGGTGTGTAGCAAGGAAGTTAGCTTGTTGATTGTCTACACACTGTGGAGTATTGAACTGTGCAGTAGTTGATGTACTCAGTGGTGGTGCTGTTACAGAGAAAGCTGGAGGACACTGGACAGTAGGAGGCTGGTTCACTTCAGAGAAGACAGAAAAATATGGGAAAATGAAGCCAAGATCTTATGTTGTTTTGTTCATACTTTGAACCAATTCTCTGAATGATCATTAATTGCAACATCTTCAAAAACTTTTCTTTCCCTTTGTAGTTCTGAATCTGTGCTTTGTAGACTTCTTCCTCATCTCACCATTATTGTTCCTCAGATGATGGGACATGATCCTGTTATACAACATTATAAGATCAAATCTGTTCTATCTGTTAAAGGTCTTGCAACCTTCAGCAGTGACTGTTCATGATGTGTCATTTGGAATTGTTACAGGATGGAAAATTGCCCATGGATGCAGTTTTCTAAGCTTCCCTCAGCAAGATAAAAACACTGAACATTTACCCTCATTATTTCATCTCCATACATGTAATGTATAGGGGGATGAGATATTGTACTTCATACCACATCAGAAATGTGAGGAAGTGTGTGTGTGCGTGAGTGTGTGCGTGTTTGAACACATGTGACACCTTGTCTCGTTAGCATGATAAGTCACCAACTGTTACTGTTGAATGAATGTTTGGTATGTTGCTCCGTAGTAATTTCCCTGTTGTGTTTGCTGGCAGGAAAGGTCAAAAGTCATTTCAGGTGAAAAGTAGTGAAAATCTAAAACTCTTGTCAAATTTAATAACTCCAAAAGTATGGCTGCAATTAACCTCATACTCAGCATTTGCATCCAAAATAAATAAAAGAACTGTGATGTTTATTGAAGAGGTGATGGTCAAAATTCACTTAGAACCCCTAATTGTTTTGAGTTCTTATGCAAACAGGTGACCTATATGTTCACCTCTGTGTGTAGGAGCTCATTTCCTGGGACTACATCACTTTGTTTTTATACCTGGTGTCTTAGTAGTTGTTAAGTAACGTTGGTGTTTCCCAGATAATGAGGTAGCCCATTAGCTGGTTCATTTATCTCCTTATTTAGGTGTGGCAGGAAGTTGTATAATTATAAGGAAACTTTACCCCTGGCTCTGTAAGCCAGTTTAACAGTGATCTGTGCCACTCACTTGACAGCCCTCAGCTGTCTAGGATGTCAGAGAAATCATCATAAGAATTATTTACTAACTTCTATGCAGGTGTGATTCTCATTGTATTTTCCACAAGTATGATGTTTAGTTAAATAATGTACTATAGTTATACTCTGTGATGGCTCCAAGCACACAAATATGTATTGTGTTTAATGTAGTCATGCCATAGTTGTATATATGCTATATATCTAATTGTATAATTTAGTAACTATGTGTTCCCTTGAACAGGAACATGATATAGTCAATGTGTTTTATCCCACCGTATACTTTCGGTACTGTGTGTATTCTATAGCCTATATGTTACATGAATATTAGGATTTTCTTTTTGTGGAATCCAAGTTAGATCACAGTTGATGTTTGTGCTTCAGTTCTCTTTATGACAGTTTGTATCAAAAGTTAATTGACCCTCAATATAGCTTTGCTAATGTTTAGTGGTATCTGTGCCAGGTACATAAAAGATGCATATTATGTAAGGAATATGTGGTGTTATATTGTTTTAGTATTTATACATTTAGTTGTAAACTAGGAACATGCTAGTAATTGGGTTTAAGGCAACTAGTACTTTACTAAGACTTACTGTATGGTGTTCATTATTGACTGCCACATCGGCTAAATGTGTGCTATATATCTTATTCTTTTACTGGAAATGTATTTCACTCATATTTAGCCTTAATGTTGCATGTTATTATGGAGATTGTCCCATATTATATTTGATAATTACCCAGTCAAACAGCTCAAAACACGGAACTCATATGACTGAAATTCTAATACAAAACTTGTCATACAAAAATAATTCAAAGGCATTAATGCAGTCAAGCACAATCGAACCAATATTTTTTTTCCAACCAGTTTCTGACATTCAGTAATATCTTACTTCAGCTGTTCAGATCTACTGTAGAATAAATGATATTTAACTGTTGTGAAAGCTTGAGAAAACTTGAATAATTTATATTTTAGTTACAGTGGCAAAGTGGACCTGGTTAACTTAAACACAGCTGTCTGTGCATGCTGCATAATTATCCAAGACTAACTATGTGACACCAGTGGCCAAATCATACTTTTAGTTTCTTTTGGCATCACTCTTACAACAGACTGTTTAGCCAACAAAACTCTGATAGATTTCATAGTGTGGACTTGCAATACATTCCTAGCAGACTCCGATAAATCTATTCTTCTTTTAATAGCTACTTAGCACAAAGATTCTTGCCACACCTTGTTCTTTCATTGAATTATAAAATTCAACCTTGGTGAAGAAGAATAGGAGAAAAATTTATCTTAGGAACTGCTTAATATTAATGATATGGTATTGTTTCAAAATGACATTAGACATATTGTTTCTTTGCTATCATGATATATTTAAATATATATTTATATCTATGCTCACATACCTATTCAATGTAGTTGAAGCACTGTGGTGAATCAAGTCAATTAAAAGGTACCAAAAATGTAAATTATCTGCATTAATTGTGTCATCTTACTTACTTTGAACAGTGACAATAAATGAACAGGAATCAGTCAGACCTCCACTGTCCTGACATGTACATTCAACAGTGTTTGGACCAGCATTAAAGAGAGATCCAGATGATCGTGTGCAGGTAGCAAGGAAGTTAGCTTGTTGATTGTCTACACACTGTGGAGTATTGAACTGTGCAGTAGTTGATGTACTCAGTGGTGGTGCTGTTACAGAGAAGGCTGCAGGACACTGGACAGTAGGAGGTTGGTTCACTTCAGAGAAGACAGAAAAACAGGGAAAAATAAAAGCCAAGATCTTATGTTTTTTGGTGATACTTTTAACCAGTTCTCTGCATGATCATTGCAACATCTTCACAAACTTTCCTTTTCCTTTGTAGTTCTGGAACTGTGCTTTGTAGACTTCTATATTATCTCACCATTATTGTTCCTCAGCTGATGGGACATTATCCTGTTAAACAACATTGTAAAATCAAATCTGTTCTATCTGTTAAAGGTCTTGCAATCTTCAGCAGTAACTGTTCATGGTGTGTGTCATTTGGAATTGTTACAGGCTGGAAATAGCCATTGGATGCACTTTTCTAAGCTTTCCTCAGCAAGATTAAAACACTGAACATTTATCCTCAATAATTTATCTCCATACATGTAATGTACAGGGAGATGAGATGTTGTACTTCATCCCCGTCAGAAATGTGAGGAAGTGTGTGTGGGTGAGTGCGTGGGTGCCACATGTGACACCCTGTCTCGTTAGCATGATAAATCACCAACTGTTACTGTTGAATGATCTATATAGATTATCCTTATTACGTTCTTGGCTACTTTGTTTTGAACTAGGTTAAACGTAATTTGAGGTAAACAGTGGTGAAATAAGAAAACCTTGTTAACAAACTTACTGAACATATGTATCATTGATGAATGTAAAACTTGAGTGGTAGGTGACTTTTGATTAGTACTACATTTGCAGCAGTTTGGGTAGAGGTCATATGGGGGCAATAAAAGGCTCAATCTGTAATCCTTGAAAAACAAGCTAACCGTAACTCTATTTCTAGCTTTCATGAATCTCATGTTTGGTATGCTGGTGCTCCTTTATTAGTACGTTCTCAGCTGCTTATGCTAGCAGGAAAGGTCAAAGGTTATTCAGGTCAAAAGATGTCAAATCTGACATTCTTGTTAAATTTGATAACTCCAAAGGTACAGCTGCAATTAACCTCATACTATAACTATGAAATATCGTTAGGTTTGTTATACCACCGTGTAGCATTTACGTTTATAAGAAAAAAATCAAACCACTAGTTGCTTCATAGCCCTTACAGCTTTAAACATATTAACTGATTCCAGCTCTTCTTAAAATTGAAAGTATTTGCGTCATTTGCAAAGAAACATTGGAATTGCACAGTTTTAGTCATTAAAATAGACCAGAGAAAGGGCCCAAAGACGGATCCTTGTAGAACATTGGTTTTCTGTTAAACAGGCAGCTGGAGAACAGGTTGTGGGCTTTGCCATCAATATAATTATGATTGAGCTTCGTCACGGGAATACCATGATCAACTGTTTCAAATGCTTTCTTAAGATCAATGTACAACATTGTTGCCAACATGATTTAGTGATGGCATTGGTTTTAGAGTCAACACTCCTCATATTCTACATTGATCATATGAAAAGAAACCAAAGATAAATTAAAAGGTTTCAGTTTCTAGTGGCACTAAGACCTCACAAATTAAAAAAATTACAGAAACTCGACATCATTTCAAACTAATATCTCTCCCAAACCAAGCAAGATATTGCTTAGCTGTTTTGGGAGGGTTCTTCTCCACAAAGATCTCTGTTATATAAACCAAGGATGATTGTTGAATTTTTGTCCCCTTTAAAAGCTAAAATAACATAACATGCAAAGCCCATATCGAAATAAACCATGTACACAACCCTCTCAATCCTCATTTCATTGTCAGAAACATAAAAGATTAGAAAGCTAGACCTTGGTTAGTAATTCCTTGAGTAGCTTTTTCAAGGAATCAATCACTATGATACCTTACAATTAAACAGTCTCATCAATGTAGGAATGACCCTATCTTTGCAACAATCCCATTACAATGATGAATACAAATTAGGAATGTAGTGTTTCAAGGAATGACAGCAATCAAGTAAGAATTCAACGCTTACCTGGACAAACAACTGAATCAGTTGCCTGAGATGAATCTGTGCATGTACAAGTTATATCACCAGGAATGTTGGCTACTAAAGAGTTAGCAGCAGGATTACAAGTCACAGTTACTTGATCTCCATTAGGATCTGTACAGGAAGGTGTTGTGAACTGAAGGAAGAATTGGTTACCACTTTGGGTGGTCTTAAAATCTGTTGGACAGGGCCCAATTTGTGGAGGAGAATTCACATCTGTAAAGAAATAAAAGGTTTGTCAGACAAGGCAGCTGCTTGAAGAAGGAAGTGATTAGAAAGACTACGATGTTTACCTTTCTTTAAGATATGACTTTAAAAGTAAAAAACTAGCTAACACAACTAAATGCAAGTAAATAGTCAAACATTCAAAGCACAGAACTCATATTACATAATACAAAATTTGTGGTACAAAAATAATTCAAAGGCATTAATGCAGTCAAGCACAATCAAAACCAATATTTTTTTTCAACCAGTTTCTGACATTCAGTAATATCTTACTTCAGCTGTTCAGATCTACTGTAGAATAAATGATATTTAACTGTTGTGAAAGCTTGAGAAAACTTGAATAATTTATATTTTAGTTACAGTGGCAAAGTGGACCTGGTAAACTTAAACACAGCTGTCTGTGCATGCTGCATAATTATCCAAGACTAACTATGTGACACCAGTGGCCAAATCATACTTTTAGTTTCTTTTGGCATCACTCTTACAACAGACTGTTTAGCCAACAAAACTCTGATAGATTTCATAGTGTGGACCTACAATACATTCCTAGCAGACTCCGATAAATCTATTCTTCTTTTAATAGCTACTTAGCACAAAGATTCTTGCCACACCTTGTTATTTTATTGAATTATAAAATTCAACCTTGGTGAAGAAGAATAAGAGAAAAATTTATCTTAGGAGCTGCTTAATATTAATGATATGGTATTGTTTCAAAATGATATTAGACACATTGTTTCTTTGCTACCATGATATATATATATATGTAGATTTATAGATATATATACTCACACAACGATTCAATGTAGATGAAGCACTGTGGTGCATCAAGTCAATGAAAAGGTACCAACAATGTAATCTGCATTAATTGTGTCATCTTACTTACTTATCACAGTGACAATAAATGTACAGGAACCAGTTAGAGCTCCGCTGTCTTGACATGTACATACAACAGTGTTTGGACCAGTATTAAAAGAAGATCCAGATGATGGTGTGCAGGTAGCGAGGAAGTTAGCTTGTTGATTGTCTACACACTGTGGAGTAATGAACTGTACAGTATTTGATGCTACAGAGAAGGCTGCAGGACACTGGACAGTAGGAGGTTGGTTCACTTCAGAGAAGACAGAAAAACAGGGAAAAATGAAGCCAAGATCTTATGTTGTTTTGTTCATACTTTGAACCAATTCTCTGAATGATCATTAGTTGCAACATCTTCAAAAACTTTTCTTTTCCTTTGTAGTTCTGAATCTGTGCTTTGTAGACTTCTTCATTATCTCACCATTATTGTTCCTCAGCTGATGGGACATGATCATGTTACACAACATTATAAGATCAAATCTGTTCTATCTGTTAATGGTCTTGCAACCTTCAGCAGTGATGTAGTTTATTATGACAGATATGTATTGTGTTTAATGCAGCCATACCATAGATGGATATGCTATGTATCTAATTGTATAATTTAGTAACTATATGTTCCCTTGAACAGGAACATGATATAGTCAATGTTTTTTGTCCCACCGTATTATTTCGCTATTGTGTGTATTCTATAGCCGATATGTTACCTGAATATTGGGATTATCTTTTTGTGGAATCCAAGCTAGATCACAGTTGATGTTTGTGCTTCAGTTTCTTTATGACAGTTTGTGTCAAAAGTTAATTGACCCTAAATATAGCTTTGCTACTGTTTAGTGGTATCTATGCCAGGTAGATGAAAGATACATATGTGGTATAATATTGTTTTATTATTTATACATTTAGTTGTAAACTAGGAACATGCTAGTAATTGGGTTTAAGGCAACTAGTACTTTACTGAGACTTACTGTATGGTGTTCATTATTGACTGCCACATCAGCTAGATGTGTGCTATATATCTTATTCTATTACTGGAAATGTATTTCACTCATATTTAGCCTTAATGTTGCATGTCATTATTAGAGATTGTCTCATATTATATTTGATAATTACCCAGTCAAACAGTTCAAAGCACAGAACTCATATGACTGAAACTTTAATACAAAATTTGTCATAACAAAATAATTCAAAGGCATTAATGGAGTCCAGCACAATCAAAACCAAGTATTTTTTTTTCAACCAGTTTCTGACATTCAGTAACATCTTACTTAAACTGTTCAGATCTTCTGTTGAATAAAATGATATTTAACTGTTGTGAAAGCTTGAATATTTTATATTTTAGTTACAGTGGCAATGTGGACCTGGTTAACTTAAAGGTTGTGAAGACTCGCGCAAAAAGAAACGTCTAATGCCAGTAATTTGACCTAGTTTCGGATGAGGTGTAACAGAAGTGTTAAAAACCATCATCGATCTCAGAAAATACACACACAGCTTGCTACCGTCGGTAATTAGACACTAGTGTACAGTCAGTACAAACAGCTGTGGTCAATACCCACAGCACAGTATATATCCATACAGCGATGGACATCTCAGGTCAAGCTAAAGATAACAAGGTATCACGTTTCAATACTGTCTGCATTTTGTAGCGACACGAACAAAACGTCACTTGCAAGCAACAGAAAGTTAATTTTTTCAGATGGCCGCATGCGGTTTGGGGCGAGTCTTCAATGCATTTAAACACAGCTGTCTGTGCATGCTGCATAATTATCCAAGACTAGCTATGTGACACCAGTGGCTAAATAATACTTTTAGTTTCTTCTGGCATCACTCTTACAACAGACTGTTTAGCCAACACAACTCTGATAGATTCCATAGTGTGGACCTACAATACATTCCTAGCAGACTCCAATAAATCTATTCTTCTTTAATAGCTACTTAGCACAAAGATTCTTGCCACACCTTGTTATGTTATTGAATTATAAAATTCAACCTTGGTGACTAAGAAAAAGAGAAAAAAATTATCTTAGGAACTGTTTAATGTTAATGATATGGTATTGTTTCAAAATGACATTAGACACATTGTTTCTTTGCTATCATGATATATATAGATCTATATGTATATATATGCTCACACACCTATTCAATGTAGATGAAGCACTGTGGTGAATCAAGTCAATCAAGAGGTAGCAATAATGTAATCTGCATTAATTGTGTCATCTTACTTACTTTGAACAGTGACAATAAATGTACAGGAACCAGTCAGACCTCCACTGTCCTGACATGTACATGTAACAGTGTTTTGACCAGTATTAAAGAGTGATCCAGATGATGGTGTGCAGGTAGCAAGGAAGTTAGCTTGTTGATTGTCTACACACTGTGGAGTATTGAACTGTGCAGTAGTTGATGTACCAAGGAGTGGGGCTGTTACAGAGAAGTCTGCAGGACACTGGACAGTAGGAGGTTGGTTCACTTCAGAGAAGACAAAAAAACAGGGGAAAATGAAGCCAAGATCTTATGTTTTTTGGTGATACTTTTAACCAGTTCTGTGCATGATCATTGCAACATTTTCACAAACTTTCCTTTTCCTTTGTAGTTCTGAATCTGTGCTTTGTAGACTTCTTCATTATCTCACCATTATTGTTCCTCAGTTGATGGGACATGATCCTGTTACACAACATTTTAAGATCAAATCTGTTCTATCAGTTAAAGGTCTTGCAACTTTCAGCAGCTGTGACTGCTCATGGTGTCTTTGGAAGCAGTTTTCTAAGTTTTCCTCAGAAAGAGTAAAACACTGAACATTCACCCTCATTAATTCATCTCCATACATGTAATGTATAGGGAGATGAGATATTGTACTTCATACCACATCAGAAATGTGAGGAAGTGTGTATGTGTGTTTGTATGTGCGTGCGTTTGTTTTGTATTCTGACCGAGGACTTGAACAAAAGAATTCCAGGTCCTCGGTTGTGATTTCTAAAGAACTCGCGAAGAACTCGCGAAGAAGCCTCATTGGCTTATCAAAGCCACAAGCTGACCGAAATCAGTCTCTTACATTCACATTTTAACGTCCATGGTTATGAAAATTGTCAATTGTCAAGAACTCTGTAACTGGACAACATACATTAATCTTGGAGTGACTCGAAATGGGGACCTTATGATTGGAAGGCACTGGCGTTAACTGGCTAAGAAATTACATAAGTTTTGCACAATTTCCACAGACATTCATATTATGTGGGGAGAGCTCACACACTCTAACTTATCAGTTTACATATATGGTCTTATTATATTTCAGCCCTTTATTTTCAAGACATGATATTACTTTTACTAATCCCATATTTTGTGGGGAGAGCTCATACACTCTAACTTATCATGATCTTATTCCAATACAAAATAAGGAGGTAACATACTACTTGGCAGCTGGGTAATAATACTAATATACTGCACTTAAGCAATACCAATGAAACCAGTAGCTTTGTGTGTTGGTTGCAACATGACCAGATTCCAGTCTTATATGGCTGACAACTGTACATTGTTTTAAATTCCTTTGTTCTACGTCTGAAGAGGTTAGAAGTTAGTTTTGTGAAGAAAACTGCATGGTGTACATGTTCTAATAAATGGTACTCAACAAAGACACATCAGACTTTAACTCTCCTTTAAATACAGTACATTTATTATATAGCTAGGGGTTCTAGTATAGCCGCCTATAACATCAATATAAGCCTTTAAGCCAAAAATCATAATCCAGGTATATACTGGACATAAAGATTGACCAACCTGAGCAAGCCTTTTCATACCTAGAACCATTTATATAGAACAAGAAGAAGACAATACATATTGATAACATAATGACAATACACAACTTTAAATATACAGACAAAGGAATCAAAAGTTATCTTCAGTCTGGAAAGAAAAATTGCAGGATGCAGAAACATATCTTTCCATCAAGTGCTATCTAGATTTATAGTTCAGGTTTCTCTTTCTTTATGAATCTTGTAGAGTGTAAACCATCCATCCCATTCAATGTGCACGTTCAAAGTAGTTGTTTACTAGTATTCAAGTTTAGTTGTCCTGTAGTACTCACCAATCATAACAGTGATAACAAACTGACACTGCTCTGTATTTCCTGCACCATCCGTGGCAGTGTAGGTGACTGTAGTTGGCCCTAGAGAGAAAGTATCTCCAGGCTGATGAGATGATGTAAGAGTTGCATCTCCAAAATTATCAGTTGCTGTAGGTGGTGCCCAAGAAACACTTGTAGATGATGTCCCAGTTGTTATACTGACTGACCTGCTCATAGGACAGTTGGATATTACTGGAGGCTCAGTGTCAGTGTCTGGGGAGTATGGAATCAACAATGTATGTTCTACTTGAATTACACGCATCATTAGACTATGTAAGTAAGCAATCCACATTCAGCCATAGTTTCTGGTTCAAACTATTATATGGCAAGATCAAACCAGATTAGAAGATATGAAGTTATATCTCTGCAATTCAATAACTGGTCATTCAATTTAATACTTCTGAATTCAACCTATGAATGCAGAGAAATGTTTAACATCCTCTGACCATAGGCAGAAGTCAATTATATAATTATTAAGTTTGATCTTGTCATATGCACCTACTGTACATCTACATACATCTGTTAGGATGTGCTAATCAGATGTAAAGTGAACTCTGTCGACACCAGACATAGCATCATGTATGGGAAATATGTTCATATGGTCGTATATGTATTGACAAATACATTTCACAGCTCCAGTTAACTGGGAATATTTTAGAACAATGAATGTGTTATTTCAACAAATGAATGATGTACATAAGAAATATCAATACATAGGAGAAGTTAATTAATTACACATTGTGGTGTAACAAATGAATGCAGATTTGTTAGATAAAACGTGCTGTTAATTTAGACCATATAGACCATTAAGAGTTAATTTCCTTATACATTATATTACCAGTTCTCAGAGTGATCAATTAGCTTTTGTATTCCTGGAAACAGTGAGGTGATTAGTTCAGGATGATGTCATTAAGGTTTTGGCACAGCTTATCTGGACATTTATATACATTATACGTAGCCTTGTTTATTAACATGCTCAGTGCTTGTTGTATAATTAAAGATGATCAGTGAACACCACTGATAGGAACCAAGATGTGAATTTATTATACAAGCTATGTGTACGATTGCCACACAAACAGAGAATCAATGGATACACTCTGGTAGCAATTATCATCAACATTTTCAAACATCTGTTGTTTACAAACAAAGCAAATGCTACCTCAACCAATACTCACAGACTTTCCTAATTTCTAATTGCTAACAAAATACCAACCTCAACAGTTTACAAATATCTATTCGTGGGAACTATAGATATATTTACATATCCACAGGATACTGCCAGACTATATATACTTGTATTATCTGTTTATTTCGATCTATGTAGACCTCAAATTTTGAAATGTGTTGATTTAAAAATTAAACTTTGTATCTTTTGTTTATTATTGAGATCTCTGTCAATATGAAAAAGAATTATTTCAACTTTTATTTTGATGGTCTGACTTTGCTTGAAGGCCATGCACTCATGTACGAGTGTCTATATTTCTTTTGTGTATATGTTTCTGGGCAGTTGCTATAATGTATTAACCATTAAATGCTGGGATAGTGCACACTAAAAAAAATTACATTGTATTCACAATGTTTGTCTGAAATTGATCTTAAAATAGTAACCATGCAGATAGCATGGATATCCCTCATGTACATCCATCATCTACACAATTAAAACTACAAATATCAGTCAGGTGTGATTTAAATTTGGATTTAGTCATTCACAGACAAGTCTAAGAGATGAAGGAATTAATTCTCACAACCCACAGAAAGTACAGCTTACTGCATCCTTAGGAAGCTCAAGAATTAATACAGAAAATATAGTACACATTTTAAGGAAACTGTTCATCAGAACACTTAAAATCTCTAAGTTTTAACAGAATAAATGAAAATAGACAGCAGATTTTTATTTTAGCAGAGCTTGACTTTAAATTGAGATCAAATGCGTTCTATAAAAGTCAATGCATCTTATTTTTAATATGATATTTACCATCATTGTCTATTATAGTAACAGTAGCAGTCCCTTGCCCAAACCTAATGTATACTGATGGAATTGGAAGTATCACCAGGTAGAATACTTCAGTAGGTTCAATGATCATATCAGATGCAATGGATATATCCACAGCTAAACAACTCTGTCCACTGAGTATTGTAACAGGAGTGTTAATGTGAGCAAAATCTAAAGATCTCATAGCAGAGACTTGAGAGGTGGTCACTGTAAAGAAAATATGAGAATTAGCTGACAGATATTAATAATATTCTTGTTTCAAAACTTGATCATATACAACAGTCCCACATACATTCAAATACTTAGTTACATATCTTCATTTATGAATTTCAAAGATTTACTGAGAATGAATTTCAAAGATATCATTTCAATAGTATAAATAAACATTTTTTCAAACTGAACTTTCTAGGAAATGCTATCCTTTTCCCTGAACCAACATTGGGCATACATGATGATATTTTGTATGGCTTTATAACATTTACAGTTGCACAAGAAGTACCAGAAAAGGCCAGGGAATACCACCCAGTAAATAACATCTAGTTTCAAATTTATTGACTTTTTCACACTTTACAGGTAGATGTACAATAAACATAACATATAACAATGTGTATTATAAATGAGGTTTGAAAAGAAGCCTTTTATCAAACCTAAAAAAGGTGTAAAAAAGTTGCACACTCCCAACCAAAAGAAACAAAAGATAAATTTACATTTACCTATTTACAATTGTGATCATAACTACACTACATTAATTTAATAATTTGAATACCTTGTCCAATGTTGTATGATAAATCAAGTGTTAATAAGATACATAACATCAATACCAATTGAGTTCAAACAGTGTTACGAGAGATATAATATTAATAACGTTTAATGCAGGGTTTAGTTGCCATTCTTTTAAGTAGTTAAGTAGTCTTTGACAGTTTAATATTTGTTGCTATTGTCTTCCAAGTCTTAATGGCATGGTATCTTAAGCTAAACATTCCAAAGTAGAACCAGACAACAGCGAATGTTATCAGCATGTCTTATCCTAGATATGAATAATGTTTTTAGTAGAGAAAACCAGAATGCAAAAATGCATAGTGGTTTCGAAGATGTAACATTCACCTATTTTCTGCATGAATCTGACATAATGTATAGTGAGGGTGTACAACATACTTGATATTAGTAATACAGTGAAAGCAGCACAATGACAAACAATAAATTCACAATGACACAGGCTGTCCTGAAATGACCATTGACCTCAACAACAAGCTTCTTGTACTTGTATCAACATACTAAATATGACATCAGCCCTTGTTGAAATATTGTGTAAAACATGGTTTCACAATCTGACCCCTGGTGAACTCAAAGGACCATAAACCTCCGCCCACAACATTAAGGCTTCTTGTACTCAATGTGGTACAATTACTTACCAAATATGCCATCTGTCCAAGCTTCCCCTTACGATATTATGTTTAGGAAGATGTGTTAGTGTGGAGAGACAGGTAAGAGGGGAGTGAAGTAAATTGTTGGCATTTGCTGACTTCAACTGACCTTGACCTCCACCAAGAGCAATAAAAGGCTCCTTAAATTTAATATGGTACATCTACAAATCAAACATGAGATCTGTCCTTTCTTGCAATATCATGTTTACAATGTTGACACGATTTGACATGTTGTCCCCAAATGACTTTTGACCTACACCAAAAACATTAGGCTTCCTGCACTCAATGTGGTACGTCTCACACTAAATATGAATTGGTCCGACCTTCCCTTCTTGGGATATCGTGTTTACAAGGTTTTCAAGATTTGACCTCTGGTGACCCCAAAAGACCTTCGACCTCCACCAAAAACACTAGGCTTGTTGTACTCAATGGGGTACGTCTAAACACTAAATATGAGGTCTGCCCATGCTTCACTTCTTGAGATATCGGGTTAACAATGTTTTCACAAAATGACCCCTGGTGGCCCCAAATTACCTTTTACCTCCACAGAAAACAATAGACTTCCTGTACTCAAGGTGGTACTTCTACACATTGAAGTATGAGGTTTGCCCAAGCTTCTTTTCTTGGGATATCGTGATTACAAGGCTTTGACAATTTGACCCCTAGTGACCCTAAATGACCTTTGACCTCCACAGAAAACAATAGGCTTCTTGTGCTTAATGTGGTACGTTTAGACACTAAATATGAGGTATGCCCAAGCTTCCCTTCTTGAGCTATTGTCTTTACAAGGTTTTCACAATTTGACCCAGGTGACCTTAAATGACCTTTGACCTCCATAGAAAACAATAGGCTTCCTGTACTCAATGTGGTTCTTCTACACATTAAATATGTGGTTTTCCCAAGCTTCCTTCCTTGAGCTATCGTGTTTACAAAGTTTCCACAGTTTGACCCCTGGTGACCCCAAATGACCTTTGACCTCCACAGAAAAAATTAAAGGCTTCTTGTACTCAATGTGGTACATCTACACACAAAACATTAAGTTGACCCAACATTCCCTTCTTGAGATATCGTGTATACAAGCTGGGCATCACAAATGCACACACGCACATACGCACACGCACACATACGCCATCTTGAATGCTTAGGGTTACGATATTCATCGAAACCAAAAAAATGCATGCAGGGGTAGGTTGCTGTTCAAAGATTTGTAAACGAAACATGCAGTATTTATTTCAATAGTATCATGAAGTTTCAAAAGATTTAAATTGAGAAATAAAACACTAGTGTGATCATGAGATGGTTCAACTGGTTCAAATTGGATTTTCTAGTATCGACCCAGATTATAGCACATGACATAATAACATATGAAAGTGAGGGACAATCAAACTTTGATACACTATTCTTAGAACACCCTGTGGTAGAACATTTCTTAGCTAATAAATTGCAACATTTCGGGCTATTATTTTAGCGAGTTTGGGATATGATCACACCAGTTTAGTTTTGAATCAATATACACACCTAAATTGTTTTCACAGTACCAATCCTAGCAATGCAATTACCGCTCAATGTAATCTGACGATCCCACTTGTGTTTAGGATGTATATTAAAGAATACATAATTTGACTTATCAATATTTAGAGAGAGCTTGTTTGCAGTATTGAAGATGACAAGCCACTGCCATATTTTTTCTAACAAGACTTTCAGGTGGCTCTTACAGGTTCGATTGGAAGAATTAAAACTGTCAATATGTATGAGGAAACAAGCTTGAAGTTATTGCACTGGAAAAAGTCAATGCAAGCAGCTTGCATGCATCACACAGCCTGCTAAAAGTTGATATGGATCTCCAGTCTAAAATAAATGAAAATGAATAAAATAAAAAGCAAGAGCCCAACAGGCACTATGGTTCCTTGCTTGTGTTGTATGTCATCACCTATGATCATAATAGTTATGCCCACATGTACTAGCTATTAATCAATAACTGTATTCCAAGATTGTATATAATCTGATTTAAGGTTCATACAGCACTAAGAACGTTCCTATTACAGAGATTTCAAACAAAGTACTTGCTCATGATAGGAAGTCGCTATGATTGCATTGTTTTAGAGATCATGTATCATGTGAAGTATTATTTTCATCACAAATGTTACAAGTTTGGACTGAGTTATTGTTTGAAATTTGCATGCATGGGAAGCTAAACATCTCTAATACTGACTTGTTGATTCTGATGTCACAATTATTTTCTCCTCTCTGCTATGGGACTTACTTTGCCAAATAAAACGAGCATTCAAACAATAGTAATTTATTCCACACTAAGTTCTTGAGATCCTTCTGACTATATGTCAATCAGCTTTAGTATTCCATACAACTTTTTCACAGATCTCCTTTGTATGCGATAAAAACTAAGCTCGTAAATTGTTACCTGACCCTTTGAACGCATTGTGTTAACTGTGCTGAACGGATGGGGAAAAAGTGGATATCCATACAACTGAATGCCAATATAGAATAAGGAAACTGTTTACTTTAAATAACAATGGGACTCAAATTAAATAATACTGGATTAAAAGAACAGTATTTTTCAAATAGAATTTTCTTCCAGACATTTCACTAAACTCTTTTCTCTCTCTTTTTCTTTTCTTACATGAATGTTACACTCACATCACACACACACACATGCCTATATAGTTTGCATAGAGGTTTTGTAGGGGAATCCTACTGTACATTATAGCTGTACAATACTGTACAAAATATCAGAAATTAGCTGGGTGCTTCAAGTTGAAAAGATAGGTGCAGAGCCTATTTGTTTATGAAACTTCTGGATGCCAGTTTGGAAGTAATGGATGCCTGCTTATTTTCACCTATGCCGATGACCTTAATTACAAGGGGCTGGCAGTGGCCATATATTTTGATAATATGACATACCCATACACATGCATAGGCGTAGGAGGCAGGGGGGGCTGGGAGGGGCTGCAGCCCAACCAAAATTTTTGGTGAAAATTTGGGCAATATGCTGAGAATTTTTCGGGCACCTACTGAGAGAAGAATAATTTGCAATGTGTTTTTCAAATTTTTTGGGTGAAACTTCGGGCAATATGCTGAGAATTTTTCGGGCACCTACTGAAAGAAGAAAAATCTGCAGTGTGTTTTTCAATTTTTGGGGGTGAAACTTCGGGCAATATGCTGACAATTTTTCGGCACCTACTGAAAAAAGAATAATTTGCAATGTGTTTTTCAATGGTTAAACTGATATTATTATTATCGTTATTATTGTTACGACTTCCCCAATAATTATAACCAATATGGAAGGGTAATAACACGAAAAATATAACCAAAATTTTTCGCGCGCTCCACACGTGTTCAACATTATTTGCATGTGATGCCTATATCATATGCACATTAAGATGTTGAACGCGCGAAAAATTTTGGTTATATTTTTCGGGCAAGTCGTTACAGCCACCCCAAATCAAATTAGGCTCCTACGCCTA
The DNA here is from genome assembly GCA_000934455.1 of Apostichopus parvimensis. NCBI lineage: Eukaryota > Metazoa > Echinodermata > Holothuroidea > Aspidochirotida > Stichopodidae > Apostichopus > Apostichopus parvimensis. The sequence goes on from KN884763.1 coordinate 41,533, forward strand.
TGTACAAATGTGATGGTTGTAAGTGATTTTAATGTTTCAACTTGGCATCTTAGCAAGAAATGTTCTTTGCTTGATTTATCTTTGATCTCTAACCTTGCAATCTCAATGTCAGAGAGGTACAACCTCCCATCTCGCACCTTGTAGTTTGAGAATATATGCCAAACAATTTAGCAAGAGTGTTTGTCACAAATTTGCATTGGAATTTTATAGATTTCAAGTCTGACCCTGTGACTTTTGGCAGATGTTACCATAGTAACTACATATTTTCAAGTATTCCCATTATACCTGTGAAGGCTCCAAGTCAACTAAATTTTTCCCCTTGGAGAAAGCCAAAAGGGGTAGTTATCAGGCGCATATCCAGGGGGGGCATTGGGGGCGCACCCCCCGAGTAAGAAAAAGAGGAGAGAAAAAAAGAGAAGAAAAAAAGGAAAAAAAGAGGGGAAAAAAGAGGAGGAGGAGAGGAACGAAGGGAAAAGAAAAAGAAGAAAGAGAGAAAAAGGAGAAAAGGAGGGAGTAAAAGAAAAACGCCAAGACACCGGGAAGAGAAAGAGGAACAGTGACATCATTACAGTGCTGATCCCTATTATATACACAGGGAAGCCAGTGACGGATCGAGGATTTCGGAAGGGGCGTGTGCCTCACCCTAGCCCTTACACCGACAACTCCAATTTCAACGTTTCCATTTTTCCTCTCTCACTAATGAATCTCTATATACTATATAAGGTCTATCATAACGCGTGTGTGTGTATGGACGCCTTAAACAATTGTACAATTGTGCTATGAAACCAACTATGGCTAGTCTCGAACTCGACCGAGTCTTCGGGTAACATGACACATTTCGAGAAGGGGCGACCGCGCCCCCCCCCCGAGCGTTTTTTTTTTTATGATATCGCTAGTAATTTCAAAATAGAAAATGCTTAGATGCAACTTACAAGGCCTGGGAAGTGTCATTTCCAGCGATC
>KN884763.1:50034-66407 GCA_000934455.1 Apostichopus parvimensis
ACTCACTCACTCACTCACTCACTCACTCACTCACTCACTCACTCACTCACTCACTCACTCACTCACTCACTCACTCACTCACTGTGTGAGTGAGTGATGATAATGCATGACTAGTTAATATGTAGCTTTCTGTGAAGTAAGCAAAAAGTCTGTCAAATGTCCTATTAAAAATTGCTTACAAAGAAGTTTTGCAACACTTTACAGTGAAGTATGTTTATGTAATAAGTCCAAAGTAAATATCCAATGCCGAAACTGTGAAGGTAACTGGAAGACTTATTCATTGCTAAGTACAACAAGATGCTTGTCATGTGAATTACAGTATAAATGAACTTATTCAATGTCTTGGTTGCATTTATGTGTGAGCCATGAATGAATGAATGAAGTTTATGTTTGTAGATGTACAAAATCACAAGTTAGGTTTAAACTGTCTGCCTGCTACAAATTGGAGATATTCCTGTGACGTTACAAAAAATCAGAGGATAATTCCGATGACACTTTTTATTGGGGATGGTACATAAAATCTCTGGACTGTCCCCAGGAATCATCTGGTCACCTTAATACCTAAATTGGCACCTTTAAATTCTGTGACTTTTCCTAATTTCCTGACAGTGTGGGAACCATGCATGTAAATAGGGATGTTTTTGCTTTATACTTTAAGCATCACTTATTCCCATCCTTGCACATATCATTCTGCATCTTACAAGTTGATTAGTTGATTTTGTGTTAATAGTACATATGTAAGCTATTCTAGCTATATTTCCTCTTTTTGCTCTGTAGGATAGACAACAAACTAAGATGGCAGCAAAAGCAAACAAAAATTGTGGAGTGTAAACGTTAACATTCAATACCTTTAACAGTTATCAGGAACAGATTATGTTTCCAGTACCGGTGTATGAATTTACTGTTAGATTACAAGTCAATCTAACATGCAGCTGCAATTCCATAATGTTGAACCTAATTAGCGTCTACTCATTATAATCCTAAGTACTTCAACAGATATTTGATATACAAGGAACACATAAACTGTAGACCCTCACTTCCAACATGAATATATATCTTTTCTATCAAACATATATCACATGCAAGCACATTTATTATCTCATTATGACATCTCAACACTTTGACATTTTTTAGTTTCATAAAGTATGTCAGCCAGCTCTCATGATCTTCCCTTAAAGAAATGCTAGCACCATTTGCACAACATCTTATCACAGGTATTAAACATGGTACTCACAGTTATATTACCATAGCACGGCTTGAGTAAGTGATAGAACTCCTCCCAGTAACATAGACAAACCATTGATAGCTAGACCAGTAACTTGTCTTTAATACTGTGGTGAGAATTATTGTTCATAATATATGGCATGCATAGAATTTTCAAGTTACATTATCAGAAAGGATAACCATTACTTGGTTTGCTTGTATTAAGGAATGATTTATTACACTATACTTACCAGGATCATCATCTGTTATAGTAATGCTGGTGAAGCCATTACCAGGCACAAAATGCACCATTGATGATGATGGTTGTGGATCATTCAAGACCAAAAAAAAGGCTTTACTCATTGTTTCTTGGGTCAAATCAGATATAATAAAGACATTCACAGGATTGCAGGTCTGTCCAGCACTAATCATGACATCTTGAGGAGCGTCCATTGGAATGTTCACAAAGTCTACGTCTGGCAATGCTGAGAATGCTCCGAAGCCAGCAGATGTGTACACTGTACAGAGAAGATTCATGCACAGCACATTAATTAAGTAATCAATCAATGTATAGGGAGCTATTGAGTTGGGGCTTTTTAACCTTTAGTTGAAAGGTTTCACATGTGAAGCCTCAATATTACAACCAGTGCTCTTATCATTCAATAGGATGCTGTCCGATGGTAACTAGTTTACACAGAGTAAAGGTTAAATATAAAGACTTTTACCTCCACTCATCAGGTCAAGTAAAGTTAGTTGTAGCAACTAATAATATCTGATACCATTACTTGGATACCTATAAGTTATTGATCAGTTAAGTCAATATAGGCTGCTCCAGGGAATAAGAGTACTTTTACACTAGATCCGAACCAGGCGTTGATGTCAGGATCTGATCCTGCAGACGTCGAGATCACGGCTGTTGTGATCAAAAAGTTCAGATCAGAATCTGATCCTCCTATTTTGATGCTGGCAGAAACCAGGATCTGATCCGGACTTCGAGATCAATTTTGCAATGTAAACACTCCCGCATCAACATTGACCCGAGATATCTGGTGACCTCATTACGTCACATGCATTCTTGTGTAAAATTCCAGTCCATTATCATGCATGTGCTAATCCCTGCGTACATTGACTGCATGTGGGCGGTACAAAGCGTAGTATTGTCACCCTAAGGCTATGCAACCATGACAACGAAAGTTTAGGAGTATACTTAGTACGTGATCCGATGTTTTTACCAACATCCGGTTAAAAGATGTAGAGGATCAGAGTACAACTCAAGTGTAAATGCACCCGGATCAATGCATAAGGTTACCCCATGAAGAGATGATAACATCAGGGGATCTGATCCGGTTCTAGTGTAAAAACACCCTAAGTCTTCTAGTATCGCATTGCAAAATGATATACAAAATGGTCAAATTGCTATATAAATGCAAACATATAGCATTTTTTTACCCAGAGATCATGTTGTATTATATAAGAACTTAACTCAGGGACTTCAAAACTGCTACACAAAAGTTGAACACTAAATTATTCCCTGTGCTCTGTTGTCAGTTTTTTTATTTAACCTGTGGTCAGTCTCCATGTCAAAACTCATTCAGTTTAATGTTCAAAATTCCAGCATGAAATGTAGAAAAGGTAGTAAACATACTATAGGCCTACAATCATGAAAATGATTCTTATTAAGACTGATTCATTAATAATTATAAGGTAATTGATATAACCTATTTTAGTAGAAGAGATATATTTGTTTCTAAGATCTTGTTCAACCAAGGTACAGTAGACAATTCAAGAAAGATGAAAACCAGCCGCCCCCCCCCCACTCTCTAATTTACCGCTCTCATACCTGTCAAGTTGCATGTGATCAAATACAGTTTACAGTAATTAAAGAGGCTCACAACAAACAGTTTGATAGGAAAATATTTGAAAGACCACAAATGATGAGACTCAGCAGCTAACTGCAAAAAATAAATTGAAACATACCAACATTAAAATAGACTGACTTTTAATATCATCAACATGGCTATCCAATTAGCATATTACAATTCAACAACTTGTAATAGTGAGGCTATTTTTTCTTGCATGCAGGCTTCAGTCACCCTTGCCTTGAGATGATATAAGTTACTTTCATATTTTCTTCATTGTCAATATGTTTGCATCTATGATAATTCTAGTCAAACCGTGTTATTTGCACTTAGGTTTTTGCCAAATCAAATCACAACGCATTCACAAAGATTACAACACTTTGATCTTCAAAAACTAAAGAAAAATAAGCCCAAACCTGCAAGGGTTACTTCTTCTGAAGATGGTTGTCGACAGACTTGAACGGTAACTGCTTTTTGTCCAACATGTCCTTCAGTTACTGTTATCGCCAAAGGACTCAGATATGCAGCAATGGCTAAAGGTGTTAAATATGATGAATTTCAATATATCTTACAATTAACTGAGATCTAAAATGACAGCTAGGATCACTGAGGTCTTTTTTGAATACTTTCTCTGTAAAATATATAAGTTGAAACTTGTTCTATTTGTGATTATTTGCGATATTCAGTTAATAAAATACTTACAGCTTTAAAGTAGATTATAAAGCAATCTGGTGAATATAAACAACTATTAAAAAAAAATTATATTATAACACAAAAGGAACAATCCATTATCTCTAGTAAATTTTGTTAACCTAATTTGTTTTTGCTGTAAAAATTCTTTGTCTTGATTGCTTTGAAAAAAAATCAGAAGACTGTGATTTTTGCCTTATTTTAATATTTTAACACATTTTCAACTGATAGGTAACTGATTAAAATGTCACCGTAGTTTTATAGTAACCATGCACCAAAAACATCACAGAGTTTGAGCTCTCTTGAAAGTAACAGAGGTACAGTATCTGTAACAGTCACTTGTAGACACCAACCAAGTAGAAAATTGATAAACAAAGTCTACATCCTATGCAAAGGTTTTCCTATGTGCAGCATTTCAGGTCTTCATGATGAACTGCGATGCCATCAAAATGTTATGTTCTTCACCAACCAGAGCTACCAGCTCATTTCAGCCATCGACCAACTCTTAGTATTCTATGACTCATTCATGACTATATCTTATTCATGCAATATTAAACAGATTTCATGGTCTACTTGGTATGTACACAATATTATAACTCAGTCCTTTTGTCTGTGGTACTACTGACAGTGTAGGTCAAACTGAACTGGAACAAAATCTATCCACAAAAAACAACATACTGTACCAACAACAGAATTCTGCTTATACCTTGTACCAAGTATAAGATTTATCAAAAGCTTTACCAACCAATAAAGCCTGTTTCAAACTGTTTGGATTTTGACCACTGCTCTCCTGATAAAAGCTTTGACCCCTTACTAAAAACAATATCAATGAAGTCATTAAGAGGCATCTACATCATCTAAATACATAAGTAAAACATTCACCTATAAAGTTGAAATTAATGAATTTGAAGGTTTACAAGGTTTGCAGGTTCTCAAATGACCTTTAACCTGCACCAAAAACAAACTTACCACAAATGAGAATAATGAAAGATGGACAATATATCAAGTTTACAATGTTTTCATGTTATGACCACTGTTGACCTCAAATGACATGACCGTTACCAAAAGCAATACCAGAACCAAGAATCCACAGAGAGGCACCTACACACCAACTATGAGATTGATCAAAGCTAGACATATTGAGTTACCGGGTTTACATGGTTTTGACCAATGGTGGACTCATTTGACCTTTGGCATCAATTATAAACTGCGATAAAGATAGTAAACATCGAGGGGCACGAACAACTCATCTATTTGATTCACCAAAGCTTTTAATAATTGTTGAGTGAGCTTGTTTACAAGCGTTTCATATTTTTACCTCAAGTGACATTTGACCTCCACCAATATTATAAACAGTCAAGAACTCACTGAGGAGCATTAATGTACAGTAGTTAGTATGATGTTTATGCTGGCGTCACACTGTCCCGAAGTTGACACCAGATGGACACACTTAGGCCATCGCATGACCGCCGGTGGAGTTTTTCAGGTTCCGGCAGCAACTTCGTGAGCGGTGGCAAAATCTTTGGCATGCCAAAAAATTACCGGAAGACCTTGCGAAGGTTCATGTTCGTGTTGAATTCGTGTGTCCATTTTGCCCTTCGTAAGGCCATCGTGAGGGCATCTTATCAAATCGTGTCATCTTCGTTTTTACTTCGTATGTTCATGGGTGCCATCGGGCATTTTCGCCTCACGAAGACAATACGAAGGAAACAAGAAGCTGCCCGATTGTCTTATGAAGGCAACACGACTACGTGAAGCCCTTGCAATGCCGTCGAGTAACCATCGTATTATAGTACGATGACATCGAGATAGGACCACGGTGTCGGCGAAGACAGCCGAATTTGAGAACCTCAAGCGTTTCCCAGGTGTCATGTTAACGTGGACATATAAAGGCCAGCCTCAGAGCATCTTCCTCAGTCAGTCCTAAGCAACTTTACAGAGTAGAGGCGTGTGTAACTCCAAAACTACAATCACAATCACAGTTAACCACAATTCAGTTCTTGCAGAATGGCATACTTTGGTGATGAGACAACCAGGAAAAGGAAAGCAGCAGCATTGCTTGTTTTGATGTACCTCAGAGAACATGATGAGCAACTTTTACAGGCTCAGCACCTCCTTTTACCATAAGAAAGCATTATTTTATTTCACTTTGTCATTTCTTGCTATTTGCCTTTCTAGCATTCGACAATGTACTTATCAATACGTCGTCGTTTATAGCCATCGTGTGGCCTTCGTGTGTCCTGCGGGTAAACTACTTATATAGAAATGCACATCTTCGTGTTGCCTTCATGTGTGGTTCGGGTGCCATCGTGTGACCTTCTGTAGGCATCGCACTTGCTTCGGCTGTTGATTGGCTGTTGACCAAGTTCGGGGCCATCTTCGTGCGAAATTCAAAATTCCATATTCGTATGGCCATCTGGTGTCAACTTCGCGACAGTGTGACGCCTGCATTATGCATGCTACACATGAAGAGTTATTGTGTTTACCAAATGAGTCTCAAGTCAAGTCTCAAGTCACTGAGGGCAAGTCTCAATTAAGTCAAGTCTCAATTCATTATAGTAATGAATACCTGAAATCAGAATCCTTTATTTACTTATTTTTTAAAAGAACAGAACTGCATAGCACTTGGTGTTGAAGTAACATAAAACATTTACCACAATGCCAAAGTGATGAAGGCTTTCTTTAAGTTTGTCTCCATTCCAACCGCCATTAATTAAAAATTAATTTAAAATTAACTTATTGTCAAGTACCCGTTTACTCTGTATTGGGTCCTTGGTTTGGTCATCTTGCTAGTTGAAAAATTCCAAATCTAGATACTCACACTGAGTGTTATCATGATGCTTCATCGGTGAGCTCTCTTTCTCTCGATATTTCTATCAGTACCTCTCTCTCTCTTATTAGCCTAAATTACCAACTCTCTATATCTTATTAGCCTTCATTATCAACACTCTTTATCTTATTAGCCTACCTTATCAACTCTCTGTATATTAGCCTACATTATAAACACTCTGTATCTTGTTAGCCTACAAATCAACTCTCTCTATCTTATTAGCCTACATTAGCAACTCTCTGTATCTTATTAGCCAACATTAGCAACACTCTGTATCTTATTAGCCTATTTTATCAACTCCCTGTATCTTACTAGCCAACATTATCAACTCTCTCTATCTTATTAGCCTACATTATCAACTCTATCTTATTAGCCTACATTACCAACTCTATTTTATCAGCCTACATTACCAACTCTATCTTATCAACCTACATTACCAACTCTATCTTATCAGCCTACATTACCAACTCTATCTTATCAGCCTACATGATCAACTCTATCTTATTAGATTACATTATCAACACCCTCTCCACTGTTAGCCTACTTTATCAACTCTCTCTATCTAATTAGCCTACATTATCAACTCTATCTTATTAGTTTATATTATCAACTCTATCTTATTAGCCTACTTTATCAACTTTTTCTATCTTATTAGCCTACATTATCAACACTCTATCTTGTTGGCCTACATTATCAACACTCTCTTCATTTATGTTGAGTCCTTAATCTGTACATCACTTGATATCTACTGACCAATTCTCTACTTTGAATATGTGGTTATCATGCTACACAGTTCATGACTAAGGGATCAACAGATTTTCACTGGACACACAATAAATAGTTTAAATTTTATAAAACATATGTACAGCTTTGGCATTGTTCATGGATATAAGAAGAATACAGAGGAATTAGTCATCTTCAATTCAGATATCTGACCCATGTCAAATACATTAATTTCACTGCATTTCTAGAGTACCTTCATTCAGTTGTAGCAAATATATTTGATTTGACAATAAATGTAACTTAGTAAAGGATCACATTTACAATTCTGAACACTCTCCTACACAAATGTGATATTTACATGCCTACGATGGCATACAGTATATTCTGACACACTGACTGTGTGTTAATGAATATCATCCATTACCTCACTCATGACAAGTTGTCAATGATCTTAGAGCTCTCACTGTGACCATCAAAAGGATTACAAGACTATATAAATCAAATTTTACCAGTTTCCCTTGCTTACAGTTCATTGGGAGCAAATGCCTTTACAAAATCATGTTATAATGTTTCATGATAAAAGGTGACAAGTGAGGTTATGTTCAAAATGTTCCCTTTGTTTAACCAAACAGTACATATTAATGAACTTAAAACTTGAGACTGGGCAATATATTTGAGGTTTATTGGTATCAACTGCCATTCTATGATATGCAAAACCCCATTATGTGAACATCAGTTTACCACTAAACAAGTTGAAAACGTTGAAAGCGCAAAGTCCACTAACTGGAGGTTTAACTTGTATAAATCTGTAGCATACTAACTAATATTCATGCAATGCTACCAAATACTGTACGTGGACACAACATCTCACAAAATGAAACAGAATTAGAATGATATATGAAATACTAAGAATACTAACCACTCTCACATCTTGGACCTGCAAAGTTTGTATCACAGTTGCAGACGTCACCATTACAGACACCATTCACACAAGGTAAGGACGTACAACCTAGAACATAGTGACATGGAAAGGAAAACATATGATGAGAAACACATCAAAAGTAAATAAGGAAAATATTTCAATGTGATATCAAATGTTGAAATGGTTTTGTTACAAAGCTTGGGAGTGAAATGTTTGGATGATTGGAGCAAAGATAGACTGTTTCTGTTAATACAGGTATGAGAGGTTGCAAATAGCTGAGTAGAGATGGTCAAATATTGTACACTGTGCTAATTATCCTGATTGCAAAGGACACACCTTTAAGTTGTCTTCACAAAATGTTAAAGAAAACAAAGCAAGCTGCAAATTATTCCTTCATTTTAAATATTTTCAAAATAAACATGAAGATACATTCAGTTTGAACTGAAAATACACAATAACCTTTAATAACAACATCAGGAGAAAACATAAAGCATGACAAAGATTATGTAAAATATTTTACAGAAGAATGATAAAATGATGTCGTCAGTACATACTTCTTGTGTTACCTATCCAGCTTCTAGTACTAGGCCTTACAACACCACTAGATTGAATATAGCTTGAGTTGGCAAAGACCCAGGCTTTACTTAACTTTTCTAACATTATTCTATGTAAGACACTAGTATATATACAGTAGTAACACACCCTACCAAAGAGTGGTTAACTGTGTATGGCCTGCATTGTTGATTGTCTTGGGCCTAATGTCGAAGTTAATAATAAATAAATGTGTGTTGATTAATGAGTATAAACAGCACCAGTAATATTCAACATGTTCATTTTAAGCTGAAAATACCATAAATTTTATAATAAAATAAAAAAGGAACATAAAGCAAGATAAAGATGATGTAATATATGATAACATTTTAGAATGTCAATACATACTTAATGTACAAAATGGCTGAAATGTTCCTGTTGGACAACTGCACATGTCTGGAGGCCCAGGTATACAAGTTCCTCCAAAGTAGCAAGGAAAGTTACTGCAGTCCACTGACAAAAAACAAATATTATACAGTAAAATTACAATCAGGTCAAGACACATTTATGATAGCTGGTTTATGTGACAAAATATTATCTTATCTTTTAATGGAATTAGAAACAGATTGACCAACTCTCTGACAAGTTTTCTGAAACTTGGGTGTGCTTAATACAATATATAAATAAATACACATAGTGTACAGGTGTCCAGAGATTAATTGACACTAAATTGATCTGAGCTGAGCTGTAGTGAAACTTAGTTCACATTTAAGGACTGATGTACATACTTTACAGTACAAACAAGGGAAATAAAAGATCAACATTCCTACACAGGTATTGTCCATCTGTTACAGTATGTTAAAATAGCCTAGCACAAGTAGACCCTTTAAAATAACAACCAAAAGTGTAGACTATATATTTAATGTTGACCTTATATTGCACAGGCTGAAGTATAGAGACTTTGAAAGCCTTGAGGCTGCACTTTGCTGCCCCATGGTAGAGTCCATTATAAACTGCAGTATGTGGTAATTAGTTCTCCATCATTTGTAGAACTTTATAGATTGGTTGATGTTTTCATTATTTGACCTTGTAATTGATTTAAGAGTACTTTTAATGTGAAAATGTATACTGGTCTTTACACAATTTGTGTTCAATATATTAAGCCCATTAGTACAGTACTTACCATAATAAAGCAAACTTTAATATACAAGAAGATTTTTGCTGTTGATTTTAACCGAAGGAATTTATGGTGTCACTTGCATTTACAAATTATTAAGGGACCAGATAATGCTGAGTTCAAAGATGCTGTATGTCTCATGCATCACAGCTTAGTGTAGATTCTGAGCCTTAAAATGTTGCGTATCTAGAATGTTTACACATAGCCAATTCATGAAATGGAGCTGAAGTTAATTTATTAGCATAATAATTTATGTAAACCTTGGCAATATTGGCATACTAGGTGATACTGAAAGCATTTTTGAAAATTCCCATTAATGGGATAAAATGCAGTACCATAGTCTTAACAAGGGCCCAACAGGCACTATGGTTCCTTGCTTTGGGGAATAGTAAAGTGTTAAATTGTATGACCCCTCACAATATTATAATATTTATGCCCGAATGTATGTACCAGCTATTAACCAACAACGACATTACAAGTTTGGATATAATTTGATTTAAGGTTGTGAAGTTATTTCAATTTTAAAAATTTGGTCCCTCACAAAGAAATTGGGGCTGACAAAAGTTTACACCAAAATGGTCCCTAAAATATCTGGCCCAGACAAAGTGGCTCAAAGATATATTTGCCCCCAAACACTATGGGCCCAAATGGTCCCCAAAATATTGGGCCGAAAGAATGTGTCCCAAAATGCATTTGGGGTGGAAATAAAATCTGGGCCCATCTTGCCAAATATTGAGCCTTAAATTTTTGAGGCCCTGAATGGCCTACATATACCAGCTATTTGTTTGGGGAGTGTGAGGATACAATAACTATTGTGTATTATTTTGAAAGAGCCACAAATTCTAGACTATTAGTTTTGTCTTATTGGCGTTTCAAAGACTTTCCCGAAATCATCCCAAACTTTCTACAACTTTCACTGCACTTTACGTTATATTAGTGAATAACTACAAACAAACAAAAAACAACCAGAATGTGTGTTTATATTTCTATAATCGTTCAACCGGAGTAAGTCAGAAAAATCCAGAACAAACTGAACTTGTATTCATGCTTGGATCTTTCACTAAAGCAAGAGAGAGCTTAACATTACCTCCAGACTACTGTCTTGTTGCTTTCCTATACTCAGAAGTCTTGTATACTAAGATAGCCTATTTTTTCTGTTGTCATAATATTATACTACGGCCTAGTTGTTCAGCATAAGCATGATATCTACTGCTGTCCAGCGTTAATAGACACTACACCTATTCAAATATTCAAAGACTTGTTGGACACGCTGATTTTGGTTCGCCAGCATCAGTTGGAACAGAAGTTAACATTAGTTGAAACTCATCTCACAAGGATCTCCAGTCTTTGCAAAGAGCTACGATAAAATCTGCACAACAAACCCTACGCTGATAATTAGTAAGGTACTTTTAATTATAATCACATATCCTGTACCTAAGCTTATAAGAACTGCTTTAAGTAATTACAGCAATTGATTTCACACTCACATTTAGAAATGTACAGATTGGTATTTAAAAGAAGTTGATTGAATGAGAATTATATTTGATCGAAATTAAAGGATGCTATCTTTCCATATATTGTCTACATTGGTACGTAACTTATTTGCTTGCTTTTCTGTTGCCATTCCATAACAAGAGTTATTGCAATGTAAAGAATGTGTGGGACCAAAATGGTCCCAAAATCCATTTGAGGTGGAAACTAGAGCAGCAATGCTGTAGTGGCTCAACCCCATCATCTGTTATTAAAGGAATACCAATTCAGTGGAGGACTTTCATGAGTCTAAAGTACAGTGTTGAATGTATGCACTGTTTAATTACTAAACTATGCATACAGCACCATGGCCAATGCAATTGGTAAAGCACTGGTAGCTGAACAACACAAGGTAATCAGGTTACACTGAATAGCAAATTCTGCCTTGAAAGTAGGATAAAGAGGGTGCTTTACCACTTGATCTAGAGCAGTTGATCAGATCCAGGTCTGATCAACCACTCTTAATCAACTTCTGTGTAGGAACGCTCCTTGGGTCATCAGATCTCAAGATGTCGATCCACCGACGGGTGTATGTAAATCAGATCTCAGCAGTTGATCAAAATGCTGTGTGTGAAAGCTCGGTGGATCAAAGTGACCCGAGATCACGGTGACCTATGACGGTGCTATGATGTAGTATCCTTTCTTTAACTTCAGTTAAAGTGGGAAATTTGGCGTAGGCCTTTTGTACAGTATTACGTAGATTCACAAGTGTTGTACTACCAATAGTAAGCTACTCACAGTACATACGTATATAGGTAATTGAAGAAAATACACAGCAAATTCATTGGGCATACACTGATACTATGCACTGTTGAAACAACATGGCTGCGAAAAATGTCAGAGGAAAAATGTGGTCTCACGAAGAACTTGGATTTCTCATAGACATATGGGGAAAGCACAGAGATTCTTAAAAAGGTAGATGGAACTCCCCGGAATTCTTGGGTTTTCGAAGAAATTTGTGAGAATTTGTATACAGGGTCGGCAAAGGAAGTAAAAAATAAACTTCACAATTTAAAAAGAGACTACAAGAAAGTTGTTGACCATAATAAGCAAGTGGAGTTGAGCCAAAAGACATGCTTTTCAAAGGTAAGAGTGATACACCTTTAGGACAATTGACACATATGGGTAAGTACCTAATTGGCATAGGAAGAATCTGCTTTCTGATAGGCAATGACTATGCCTATGACTTTCAGCTGTTTCTCACCCTGATAAGCTTTCTCCCTCCAGATAAAGCTCGCTACCATATCCTATATCCACATTATCAAAGGAGTGAGAACTCTAAAAAGAATACTAAGATACTGAAAAATAATGAAAATTGCAAAAAATTACCACTTCCCTTTATGCAATCATCTATTCGTTAACTAGCTGTATTGCCATTCCAATGTGGCATCTTCATTGCAGAAATCAGCCAGCAATTGTAGAAGTAGGCTTTTTCGAAGGAGACAGACATATTCCCAGCTACAGTATCACATAAGATCTACCTACATATTAGAGGGTTGAGCTAAAAAAAATTGTGCCCACCCAGCCAAAAGAAGGCCCCAGAATTTTAGTCGGCCAAGATGCTCCCAAAATAGTTAGGTCCAATGTACCAGAGCTCTATTAACCAACTATTATATACCAAGTTTGGCTACAATCCTACTTACGGTTGTGGAGTTCTTGCAATCTAAGGAAAATGTGGGCCCCACATATTGGGCCCAAAGAATATGTCCCAAAATGCACTTGAGGTGAAAAAAATTGGCCCACCCAGCTAAAATATAGGCCGGACATATTTTAGGCTAAGATGGTCCCAAATAAATTAGACCTACATGTACCAGGGCTATTAACCAAAAACTGTATGCAAAGTTTGTTTACAATCTGACTTAAGGTTTTGGAGTTATTGCAATGTACAGATTTTTACATTTGACCCCATAACCTCATTAATATTCAAGTCCACACCAAAAATTATAGGACACACCTTCTTACTATAATTCATCTACATAGCAAGTATGACAAATATTCATCACTACGTTTTTGAGTTATGTAATTGTCACAGATGCACACACATGCTTCACGCAACCCACCCCTCCCTGCCACACCCACACGCCAACCTGACTGTATCTATAGGTGTTTTTGCTCCCAGCAAGGAACCAAAAATGCATTCATGCAACATCTCCTCACATCACTAACAGTAGTAACATCCCTAATAAAGTATTGGGGAAAAACATTGCATGTGTTCATTTGAAAGTGACTTTAGGATATAAGTGGTAAATTTGTGCAGCCTTGTTGTTAAATCAGTTCACGAGTTGTTTACAATATTACCATATATATGACTGCAGGCCTGATAGCATATACTGTACATAGTAACCTTCAGTGTATTTATGCTGCTATAGTATAGGCCAAGTTGGGTGTTGGTTGAATGCATAATGAACAAGTATCTGGGGGACCAACCAAAATTAGCAAATGGGTACCTGTGAGCAAATTTATGGACCTTTCCTCTCACTAGATGACCTGCCCTGTGGAGAATGAGAACCATAAATGTTGCTATTGTTGTTGTAAGAGTGTGTATTTCTACTAATCACAGTTGTAATTGAATGGTGCAGCACATGATATTGGGCATGCACATACAGTGGTGTAATATATCATTTGTGTATTAGTTATTCTGCAGTTTTTGAGTAAAGAATGTGCTGATTACAATCCTTTCCACACTCAAGCACTTTGATGATGCTCAGGCACTTAGGTTACTTCAGAACTGCAGGTCCTGACATAACGGACGACACTGACAGCAAAAATCCATCGTGTCCTCCATGTTTGCCGCGGTGGCCCTGAAAACTACACCCGGCCAACTGTTGCTGTCATGCCCTTTATGTTTTGCCGTCGATGCCCCGGTCATCGTACAGTGCTGTACATCCCGAGTAGTACACTTAGTTATACTACTGAGTGACCCAACAATCTTGAGGAGGGTTTGTTTGATTCGTCCTTCACAAGAACCTTGCTCTTCGACAATCTTTTTGCTTTCACACGTGTCATTAAGTAATGTGGACTTCTCCAATTAGTTAGCTGTATGCGAGGGAATTCATGCAGTAAAATCCAATTGACTCTGTACGGAGGTTATTCACAAACTTCATGGAGCATTCCCTCTATTTGTAAACATACAGCGAAGACATCATTTAAAATTTAGTAGTTACCATTTATCACAGGGAATGGGTAGAGCTTATGCAGTACGTAATGTGTTTTAATAGCTCATTCATAAACATGTTGAGTTAAATATTCATTTCTAAACCAAATTAGAAAGTTTGTTGAACATCCATATCCTTGGTTATGCTCAGGCAAGCCCTAAACAGTCAAGTATAGTACTAGCGGACCAAGTAGACTACCAGCACTAACAAACATATGGAAATCCCTGTCTGAACTTTTGTAGGCACTTTATTCTGAGTTCGTGCTATTAAAATCCATCAGGTAATGACAAAAGACCCCTTTAGAATTTATATGCACAAAATCAAATCAAATCGATTACCTGGATTTGGTAGAAACATGTTTGCCGACAAAGCATTTTAATTAATGGTGTTCGTATAAGCTGAATTAGTATGTGTACTGAATATACATTGATGACTTGGAATTCATCATTAGAATCGTTAGATATTGCCTTAATTAGTTCAATTAAGATTAATTAAGTTATCTGACATTGTATTATTGCATATAATCCATCATTGGTATGATAGATATGTTTGTCTTGGTATTACGAACGTTTCAGGAAAGGTCTGAGCGAACATGTTATCATCTATCTAGTTCTAAGCTTAAGTTCTTTGAAATGATAAAGTTTGTTTTAAAGACAGAAGACTGAACTCTGAATATATTTTTGATCATCATTCTAACTGTATCTTGTTAGGCTCTTAGAGAAATAGAGAACGGAGGATTTTAATAGTTCACCATGTGTTCTGCAGTGTTGCGTAGCATGGGAGCATAATAACGTGGGGTCCAGGGGCCCGCCTTAGGGCCCGGTGGGGTCAAAGGGTAAAACCCTTGTGGGGTGTCCAGGGGGCGAAGGCCCCCGGAAAAATTTGGTATTTTTGCGGGTCTGGCCAACCTCCGCATGAACAAAACAATCTATTCCCCATGATACACGAGGCACAGTCCATACCATACATGCATAGCACGATATCAAGGCCCCTATAGCTATGACCATCTTTATGAAAGTAAACCTTGTAATGACATGTTTTAGGCCACTTGGCATGATTAACTAAATGCTTAATATTGTTTCCATGTTCTTGTAGAAAACATCAACTTTGCAAGATACAATTAGTTGTGTTTTTGTAGTTACGTGAGATCCGTTAGGCTATTTGCTATACACTTAACTATGATAGGATATTATTTTTTCCGTATTTTTGGAAATTCTAGAAAATACTTCCCCCCCCCCCCCCACTTTACACCAGATGTGGTCTTACGATTTATTCATATATGGGTGTACTAGAGCCTTGTTTACATGATATTAGTTGCATTTAGCACGATATGCCAGTTCCGCGTGAATTTTTCGAAAGTGTTTTTCTTGATCTTTTGTAAAATTTGAAAGATGTACCAACCTACTTTTCGTACACAATTCGTTATATCTCTACTGATTTTC
The DNA here is from genome assembly GCA_000934455.1 of Apostichopus parvimensis. Classification (NCBI taxonomy): domain Eukaryota; kingdom Metazoa; phylum Echinodermata; class Holothuroidea; order Aspidochirotida; family Stichopodidae; genus Apostichopus; species Apostichopus parvimensis. The sequence goes on from KN884763.1 coordinate 66,097, forward strand.
AGAGTTTTTTGTTCTCTATACAGTCAAGTGTATATACATTGTGCATTGAGTATAAACTTATCGCGAATGCAAGAAACGATGCGGGAATTTCCAGCAGACAAATGTTTTCTTTGCGGGATTACTGAGTCTGTTGAAGGGAATCCCGCACCTTAGAGGGAGGGATCAGCAAACACAAAAACGTTTTTAAAACATTATGAAAATGTTTCGTCTTTTGTTGTGATAACGTTATTTGTGGTGTAATTAATGGTTCTAGGACAAAATCCCCCCGGACAAAATCCCCCCGGACAAAATCCCCCCGGACAAAATCCCCC
>KN884763.1:67322-82972 GCA_000934455.1 Apostichopus parvimensis
CATTAATATAACGTTTTCAAAATGTGAGAAAAATATTACATCCCATAAAAACGTTATGCCGACGTTTTCATAACACCACATTTAACGTTATAAAACATATTTTAGAGGCTCTTTTGAAAACGTTATGAAAATGTTTTGTGATCGTTCGAACACTGAACTGAAGTCAAATTCATACGAAAGAATACGTTTACTAACTAACATACAATATAAATATAAAAAATGTGGAATGGCAATATTGTTCAAAACATTTCCTGCGAGGCTGATTTATTGCAGCAACCTTCCCGCGCTGGGCCGTGGGTGTCCGTGTGACCCGTATATACCCTGAAGTGTACGAAACTTGCCATTGACATAGCCCTTGTGAGTGGGTTGGGTATACATCATTACTTTTGATATTGTGACTAAAATTGCGAGCACGCTCTCCTACATTTTTCTTTTGTTTCTGAAACTTTTCTTCTGAAATTTTCCTTTTGTTTTTTTACAGATGTATTTTTTTCCCCTTATTTTTCGTCCCGTTTTTTTTTCTTTTCTCTAATTTCTTTTCCCGATATTTTTTTCTCTAGCCGGGCGGAATACCCGCGAACCTAGTTCAGAAAGTTTGCAAGGTTTTCCAGCCCTGGTGTTCTGTCTATAATAGTGATTCATTCTGATTGATTTCTAAGAAGTAACCCTACTGTACCAATCAGCGTAAGTAGCCGAACTTTGACAAGGACCAGCGTAAGTAACCGGAAATCGACCAAACGCCAATTTGTGACCAATAAACGCCAATCTGTGACAAATAAACCAACTGTGACTAAAACTACTGTTGAGGACCCTGGAAAAAGGAGCTCCAGTAATCTAAATATTGCGACATGGAATGTCAGAACACTGAGAAAGGAAGGTAATTGGGAAATTCTCTTGGAAGAAGCCAGAAGTTTCAACCTAGACATCCTTGGACTAAGTGAAACCCACCTGACTGAATCGGACACCATGATTAGCAAAGAGGAGTTTACCGCCTTACTCGGTTGTAGGAAAGACGGAATTGGGAGAGAAGGTGTGGGACTCCTGATATCACATTCACTACTAAGTTGCCTTGTTAGCTTTGAGTCAGTGTCATCAAGGATTATCACAGCCAAGTTTAGAACCAAGGAAGGGATACTTAACATCATCCAAGTATATGCCCCGACCTCGACGCATAGTGAGGCAGAAAGTGATCAATTCTATGATGTGCTGCAGCACCACCTTCAGAAAGTCAATAAGAGGGAGCGCCTCATCCTCATGGGTGACTTCAATGCAAAAATAGGCACAGACCAGAACACCTGGAGCCCTGCAATGGGTAGATTTGGCTTGGGAAAAATCAATGAGCGTGGAGAAAAGCTGTTAGAATTCTGTATGCTCAACAAGCTAACAGTGTGCAACACACATTTCCAGCACAAAGACTGTAGGAAAGTAACATGGACCTCCCCTTGTGGAAAGTACAAGAATATGATTGACTTCATTATTACCCAGCAAGAAAACCTGACTACATTCAAGAACTGCCGGTCCTACTGCTCAGCAGATGTGGGGTCAGATCATAATCTCGTCCTGGCAACAGTACTATCAGCACCGGTTAAGGTCAAGCGTCTTAAAACAACTCCAAAAAGCTATGATGTAAGCAGACTTCACAATCCACTGATTGCGGAGGAGTTCAGAGCTAAAATAGGAGGTGCCTTTGAACCTCTACTACATCTAGAGGACACAGATGTTGAGACCTTGTGGGAAAAGTTCAAAAACACCACAAACAAAGTCACGGAAGAAACAGTAGGTTTCTAGCGGAAGAAACTGGTGAAAGGCCTGCCAGAAGAAGTCAGAAAAATGTGCCATCTCCGCAGGAAAGCTAGAGTTGAGGTGCTCAACAACCCTACAGCAGCCAATAAGAACAACTACAAGACGTTTAACAAAAAGGTGAAATATGAGGTAAAACAGTGGAAAAGGAAACTCATAGAAAATGATGTTTCTGAAATGGAACAAGCCTATAGTATGAACAACAGCCATGACCTCTTCAAAAAAGTGAGGAAGCTAGCTGGGGAGAAAACAACAACCCAGGCTGCAGCCAAAGACAATCAAGGCATTCTAAGGACAGCTCCAGACGAAGTGATGAAGTGCTGGGAAGACCATTTCAACAAACATCTAAACACAGAATTCCCCAGAGATGATGACATCCTTAAAACCATCCCAGAGCCTGTCAACCATAATACCACAAGCTTACCTTTTACCCTAGAGGAAGTAGAAGAGGCTGTCAAAAAGCTGAAAAACAATAAAGCCTGTGGCTGTGACAGGATTTCAGCTGAAGTTTTAAAAGAAGGAGGACCACTGATGAATCAGATGCTCCTCAAAGTCATCAACAAAGCTTGGTCAGATAGGGAGATCCCAGAAGACTGGAGCAGAGGTCTGGTAACTCCTGTCTATAAGAAAGGTGACAAGCTTGATCCTGCCAATTACAGAGCCATTACCCTTCTGTCCATCCCTGGCAAAGTCTTCTGCAGGATGCTGCTTACTAGAATCCAAGATACTGTAGAAAACCACCTCAGTGAAGAGCAGTGCGGATTCAGAGCCTCCAGAGGAACAACAGATGCCATCTTTACAGTCCGCCAGATCTTCGAAAAAGCCAAAGAGAGGAAAATACCGCTTCACTGGAACTTTGTGGACTTCAAAGCAGCCTTCGACACAATTTGGAGGGAGGCTCTCTGGAAATGCCTGCGCTCAATTGGGAGTAGATCCAAAGCTAGTAGACCTCATAGCAAGGATGTATGAGAAAACAAAGTGCTCTGTAATGGTGAATGGAAAGATCACTGAGTGGTTTGAGGTTCAAGTTGGTGTCAGACAAGGCTGCCTACTATCTCCCTGTCTCTTCAACATCTACCTGGAGTTTGTCATGAAAGAGATACAAAATCTTGACTCAGGTCTGAAGATGGGCAACATGTGTATAAACAACATCCGTTATGCCGATGACACCACTCTCATAGAAATGGACCTTGACAGCCTACAGGAGGCCACCAACAAACTTCAAGAAGCATGCACAAGATGGGGAATGAAAATCAACCCAACAAAGTGTAAAATCATGTCTGAAGACACCAAAGATGTTCTCCTTAACCAAGTACCTGTTGAGAAAGTTGACAACTTTGTCTTCCTTGGCAGCAATGTCCCCTCAATGGAAGAAGACGTCAAACGCCGCATAAGGTTGGCTTCCTGGGCTTTTGGAAGACTGAAAAATACCATCTGGTCAAACCATGACATCACCAGATCCCTGAAAGTAAGGATTTACCAGGCCCTCATTCTGCCAATAGCAACATACAGTTCTGAATCCTGGGCACTCCGTGAAAAAGATCGTCATCGACTTGATGTCTTTGAAATGAGATGTCTCAGAGCAATACTGGGTGTCTCCATCCTAGATAAAGTGAGGAACGACACCATCAGACAAAGGCTGAATGTCACAACTACCATCAATGCTGCAATCTGCAAGAGACGCCTGAAATGGGCCGGCCATGTCTTTAGGATGCCAGAGCATCGGCTTCCATACCAAGCATTCAAGCATGACTTCAGCAAGCCAAGACCTCCAGGACGACCACCTTCAAGATGGAAGGACCTAATCCAGAAAGACCTAGGTATGACAACCCAAGCTGCTGAAATCTGCGCAGCAGATAGACCAGATTGGAGGAGGATTACTCGCCAGAGGGCAAAGGGACACAGCGTCCTACGCACCTAAGTCAGTCAAGTAAGTCAACCCTACTGTCACAGATGGTACCCCATCTTAAAGTAGTTGAATCTTGTGTTTAGTTTTGGGCTTGTTTTTATATGCTATGTCCATATACTGTGTGTAGGCTTTTGTAACTCTCTTAGGATATATTCCCTTTATGAGGTTAGAAGTTCATACAATCTTTTGGCATAAGTTTCTTTCTCTGTGGCAATGGACCATTGCATGCCTGTTGTAATCAATCACTCAGATTTTCCAACACAGTTGATAGTTTAATTGTATTTTCTGCTCATATTTGTATTCCCTTGTGAATTGAAGTGGTTACATCTTTGTGGTATTAACTGGTTAAAGGCAAGTTTGTTTACTATTGATATTCCTTGAAGACTCTGACTGGTTTTCTACAGTATTACAAAATTGCTGTCTGTACTGATTTGCTGTGAATGCTAGAATCTAAAAGCAGTATAGTATTGTTCTCCCGTACATTGAAGTATAAGTGATATATTTATCTTTGTTTAAAGTATATATGTATACCATATTGTACTTTGAGAATCAACTTTGTGTATCACAATTTGATGACAGTTTGCATAACACAATCATACAAGTGGTTACTGTTTGTGAGTTTTTTCAAACGATTAATACTATTACTACAGCCGATTATAATTGAAAGTGTCTATTCTTACAACGAGTCGTAAGAATAATTGCTGATTACGCATGCGCAGTTGCTATTTTACAACCAGGAGTACTATTTTTACAACCATGAGTAACAATAATTTCCAGTTAGGGTTAGGGTTAGGGATAGGATTAGGATTAGGGGTTAGGTTTAGGGTTAGGGTTACCCCTACTACACGCACAGTTGCTTTATTTACTTTACTGCGCATGAATTCGCCGATGTCGTAAGAATAGTTTATAGATAATTGTTACGACTAGTTGTAAGAATAGCCACGGCCATTATAATTTGGATACTTTATGTATTAATGCATGACTTGGCGATAACAGCACAACACGAGTAGACCCCAACTACATAGTCCTAGCCTATGCTATGGTGCCTTGCATTGGATGAAGTACTGAACAAGACTTTCAATACATTTTATCTGTACTGTATAATACAGCACAATGTTTTATCGAAGACCTATATAGAGGCCTAGGCTATTGTTTCTAATATTGACGTTAGGCTACAAAAGGTACTGCACCACACAACCGGCCTACTGTGGCCATAGGGCAGAATATAAGACTCATATTCTGCTCTATGACTGTAGCCTACATAGCCTAACCTAGCTATAGGACTATGCCTATATCGGTTCTTGATAGCCGTACGTGTCTTGTGACTGGCTCACATCAACAAACTTTGTACTTTTTTCTCCAGTGTAAATCGAATAACGTACCTTGGGTTTTGCTTGGTTGCAGCTTATTGCAAGCCAACAGTATCGTGAAAAGGAATCTTGGCGTAAAATCGAAGTGAGCAAACATGGTGTTATTAGTATAACTTCAAGCATCGATACTGCTGTAGTTAAATATTCTTGTGAAGTTTTGCACTGGCCAGCCAGCATACGTCGCGTATGCAACGATAATTTTTTTGTGATTCAACACAAAATGTCTGACAAAATAGTTACTTCTTCGCATTAAGGTGTTAAATGTACTCAGTCGCTAGCCAGAGGAAGTTAATTGGTATTCTACTGAATAAGGGTGTGAGATCGACTTGACCTTGTAAGTCACGCTTCAAAACCTCCACAATATTTGTTTATTCTACTGCAAATAACTGAAAAGGGGAGAATGACGTCATTTGACGATCAGTTATATGTTTTACTATCGTATAGTGTGGTGTCAAAGTTGTGTCACGTGACTCTAGTCACAAACTGCAAAACAGCACGGCTGGATGCTCCTAAATGTGAGAGAGTGAAATGCCTAACTTACTATGCCCACTTACTGCCTAATTACTTAATCGGCTTCTTTTGAATCCATTTATCACAATCTAAGCTTCTTTTTTATTCTTTCGCACGAACCTAGAAATAATTAAATAAATATGTTTCAGTGGGATGATCTGGGATCAAGTAAAGTTCTGAGTGCAAGGATCATACATTTGCTTCTGCTCATGTACGAATCAGCCGCACAAACTAAAGACCCATGATATTTTTAAGGAAGTTCATGTTTCTCATTACCCCACCATCCACTGAGTGACCCTCAGTGACGCAATGCAATTCGGTAAGCTTCTTTATCCCAACAAATTCTTGGCTCATCGTATTTTCTTTAAAAAAAAAAGGCTGAGGAATGAGCTTATTTTTCATTTTCAACCTAATGTAGTGTTGTTGTAAAAATAAAGTAGCTTAAACTTTGTATCCAAACCACTGAATTAGGCCACATTTTGCATAACTATCGGTTGTAATTTACTTTCACATTTTCACAGTTGTCCGACATCTCATGAGTTCCTGGGCACCGTACACATTGGGCCCCAATGGACCAGCGGGAACTAAGTAAGGAAGCATTCTTTCGTTGTTAATTTTGTAAATTGACATTACCATTCATGACTGTTTACAGAATTGCGAGCACGTATTTTCTTGATTATTTTAACACATGTTATAATCGGATCTTTGAAGATGTTTAACCTCGAAATTTCAAACATGTAATACTTTAATTTGTCATTGAATTGTAATCTTGGCTATTTATTTGGAAATTTTCATAAATATGTAAAAGTTGCCACTGTTTCATCGAAATAGTTGAATATTTATGTCGTGTTGGAATTTGGAGAAAGAAAATCGCCAATGCATGGAAGTATATAATAAATGAAGCAAAAAATTTGAGAATTCTCATAAAGATCTAGTGTAATGCATAGCATCAATAATATGACTGAAAAGTGACCATGGTAGCAACACGGATAATAGAGGACGCCCTTACAAAACTCGGAAAGACATCAACTTGCTCGAGTCTGAATTGTTCAGTCGCATATTTAAATCGAGTTCAATGTTTCATACAACCATGTCCTACGTTTGAGTAAACAGTAGACAATGGTCAATATACCTTGGTAACACAAGATCCCTAGTAAACAATTCGATATAATCACTACATGGTTAGTACTAAGATATAATTCATTTAGTTATTTCTTGACAACTTTGAGACTTCAACAAAGTTTTCATTCATACAATTTCTTCCGAAAACCGATTTTGCAATATTTTACTTTACCAGAGTATTAAAAGATAAACCGAAACACTGAAAATAATCTACCCGGAGATCAATCTCAGTGTCAATCTAGTTTTATAGACACACTCGAGCACATTGTCTTTATAATATCGAGAGAGCTACTCCACCTACGTAGATGCGTAAACATCTAAGTTGATTTGTTTTATTTCATCGTTAAACTAACCCATACGTAGTTAAGAGGGACAGACTACTGGCTGTCAGTAAGAGTGGCGTATGTTATCAGACTTAACAAACTCTACATGAGTTTCTACTCCATATCGCTAATATTTGTAACTTGTATGATATTATATAGCCTATTTGAATAGCTCGCAGAGATTCGAAAGCGCTATGATTTGTGTTTCTTAATCTTTGAAAGATGTTTTGCGGTGTTTTGTTTAGTTAAATCTTTGGGATGTCCCACCATTATAAATTGATAGACAGTCACATGATGACAGATTTTGTAAACACTGTTACTCAATATATATACCTTTATTGTGCTTTATGTTTGGTAGGCTATATAGATTCCCTTTTGTAATTCCGAAAATTAACCGTGTAAAACTGACGGAGGTTGAAGGTCATTTGATGTTAAGTGAAGCTTAACCTAAACGCGTTGTAAACACGAGAAATTCAAAAGTAATGCTTGGCTGGACATCACCCTTAATTGGTATGTAGTTCCAAAGTATATGACTCCCATAGAAATGTCTAGTGGAATTCATAAACTTGGTTACTTTGTTGATCCCATTAAGTTAGAATCTTTTTGTTTCATGCAGAAGTCAAAAATTTAGGTCAAATACAGTTGAACGTCTGAATACATTGTAAGCGTGATAACTCTTATAGTACAACGTTCAGTAAATTCATATGCGGTTTACCGCGTATACGTTCACCAGTAAGTGGGTGGGTTATTGTTGTCTGTAGAAGTAAAATGTCAACAATGAAGCCGCCGACGTATAAAAAGTATGCATAAACACGATAACTTCCATCTTAAAGATTAGATGAAAAGTAACCTTGCTGCCATGGTCGAACTTGAAAATAGCAATGTTACGTTATATATGCTCATTGAGAATGTGTCCGAAATCACTGCCCTGCTGGCTCTCTGTAATCACTCCAAACCGATTCACTAGAATATTTATATTTTGCTCAAATTGGTAAAAGTGAATTTATCAACGAGTAACAATAATAAACCACCGCTGTTCTGGTTTTATCAGCAAGGGAGGAAAAATCTGTGTTTATGTGTCATAGGTATTTGGCCCATTTTCGTTGTTGTTGAAAGGAACAGGTTATCTTGTAATTTCATCAGCTCTGCTGTTATAACAGCTATGACGTTGTTAGTCTTACATTTTCCTGAGCAGACGAACACTATAGCTTGCAAGTTCTGGACTAGCTGAAGACCTTACCTTGGGTGTAGAGCTGTAAACTCCATTACTGCTGGATATTGTTGCTAAATTGCTGAGTAATTTATCACTCAGTATCATGACTAATTGAACATTGTTTCATAATAAAACGAAAGTTGAAAGAACAAAACTAACACAGACATTATCTAAAGAAACTAGGTGTAACAATGGAGATATCCAGGTTTACTTTGCTTGTATTCAAATCTGAGTAAAGTAGTCAAATAACGTTTGTATAAATGCTAACACGTACGTCAGACATTTTTAATGTCCATAATGCACAAAATGATACAGTCTATGGAAAGTTATTATCAGAAGATTACATATAATCAAACAGCTGTTCTAGCTATTGATTTCTGTGAAGAACTGATGCTACACCCCCTCTCTCCCTCCCATCACCTCTAGTAGCATTCATTAACAACATACAGTAAAATAAGATTTAACGTTCCAACTCTCCAATATCCCTCAACACAACAACTTGCACAATGTTCAATAGTCACTTCCGTGTTCATAATTGGGTTGATAAATTTAAAGTTTTGGCTTGAAGCTTGGTAACTGTATTTTCATTTTCAATTTCTCCAATCACACACTTTTAATGTACAACAAACATTCTATGGAAAGTTATTATCAAATGATTACATACACAAAAGCTTTTCAAACTATTGTTTGTTGTTATGAAATGATAATACTGCCTCGCCCTATCCCCCTCCCCCTTTCCCCCTCCTACTAGCATTCTTTAACAACTTACAGTAAACATGAAGATATAATGTTAAACCACTCAATTACCCCTCCATCATATCAATCAATTTGTAATGCACTCTTAAATATGAAAATAGTAAACACATAAGAAGTGTAAAAGTGAAATTAAAGTTTATAGGAGAAAAAACCTCAAACCTGCTTCCCTACAACTCTTCTAGCATGAATTACAGTAAAAAATAAGATATATATGTAAAAACCACTGTTCAATAAGAACATAATAGTAATAAAGCCAACACGTTGTAAAATTAACAATAACTGATCATAGGAAAAAACCTCAAACCTTGTAATAACCTCTGTGTATATCTGACTATTTACATCAACTGAACCAGGGTACATGGTTTTGTTTTTAAAGTAAAAGGAATAAAGTATTGCTGTATGCTGATGATGCTACTTACTCTTGTGATGATTGATGCTTTATGTAGTTAAAAATCTCTCCATTTACATAAAATATCTGAGGCTGTAAAATTGTGAATAAATTCCTCACTTAACATTACTGCTTATGATTTTATATTTACCAGTAGGGTCTCGTTAGGTGTTATAGTTGACTCACAGTGGAAATGATTTCTGTACATAATTTTATTTACATCCTGAAGCTTTCGAAGTCTTTTTAGTTTGGTTTGTTATGGAACATTCTCCTGTTGGTCTAAATAATTGGAGAAAGCAGTTGATATCTTGCAGTATGTTTACCTAATTACTTTCTTCTCTCTGACTGATCTTGTAGTTTTCTCAATACTGCTTAGAATCTTCCATGCTGTAGCTCCTCTATGAACTTCCTTATTTACCTCAAGATTGCAGCAGAGACTGTCTAAATCACACCATGGCCAGTAGAGTTTAACATTCTACTGACCAGGTATAATGAAGCACTAATACTCACATCTGTGTTCATGATTGGGAAGATCACTTTTAGAATTCCTCTATGTTGGTTACCCTATTTTCATTTCCACTCCTCCTTCTTTGTAACCATACTCCCATCCTAGATTTTTTACATAAGTTGTGTTTCTAACACAGACTTTAATAACATGTCATTAGTATTAACCCAAAACTTTTTGCATGGTAAAATGTCCTCCTAATTATACCAAGACATAGAGTAGAGTTCCTTAAAATACCCTTGTGTGTCTTGACATGGCTTAAAAGGCAAAAACTGTATATTGCAGTTGGATTTCTAGCATTTGTTTTTTGGGAGCATTTTTTAATGGCTATCCTTGTGACATGGAAATCAAGACTTTTTTAACTTATTTCATTTGAGTTACAGCCATGTCTCTGCTTTTCTGGAATTTTGAAAGGACTGCTTTTTCTTGCTCTAAAACATTTCATTTACATGAGGCAACACTAACTCACTTAAAAGTGAAATTTCAACACAATATTGTCAAACTTGATATTAGTATTCATAACTTTCTATTGAATGTGAAGAAAGTGCAGTCATCGTCGTCGTCGTCGTCATCATCAATCACTATTTATAAAGCGTTCATATTTTGGAACACTTCCAAAAACCCTTGAATGAGAAAGGTTTTAAGCTGTTTCTTGGAACTGTTCAGTGTGTGGAAATGTCTGAGATTATGTGGCATGGAATTCCATAAACAAGGGTCAATTCTAAAAAATGCATGACCACCGTATAACTTAAATTTGAAGCAAGGCTCAATAAGGAGTTTAGCATGTTGAGAGCAGAGAGAACGAGTTGGCTTGTAAGGGGAGATGAGATCACACCAATATTGAGATGTTTGCCCATCCAAGGGCCTTCCAAGTTAGCAAAAGAATTTGGTAGTTGATTCTTTGTTGCATTGGAAGCCAGTGAAGGTGATATAGTGCTGATGAGATATGCTCAGGTTTTCTCATGTTAAGAATAACTCTAGCTGCACTTGTTTGGACAACCTGTAGCTTGTTTATTAAACATTTGTGAAGGCCAGCTAAGGCAGCATAACAAAAATCTAGACGAGATGTAACAAAGGCATGAACCATGAATGTTTCAGCAGTTCTGGTATCAAGTGACTTCCTTATGGCATTGGTGTTGTGCAAGTGATGGTATGCTGCCCTGCAGATTGATGACACATGAATGATACCCAGGTCACGTACAGATGATGAGTTCTCAACAACATCACTCCCCACTTGGATTTTAGAGACCTGGACCCGCTCCTTGAAGTATGGAAGAGTTAAAACAAGTAGACCAGTCTTGTCATCATTCAGTTTGGGGTGGCTAACTTTCATCCATAAACATAGGTTCTGAAATACAAACCTCAATGGGTGCTGAATGAAATCATGTTTACCACTGTTGGTATCTAAGTCGAAGAACATCAACAATTGGGTGGCATCCGCATACATATGAACACCTATATGTTATGATTCCTGCATATAGCTGCTAAAGGGGAGAGTAAATTGTAAACAGCTTTGGTGCCAGCAAATACCCTTGGGGAACACCAAACGTTAGCAATGTTGGTTGCGATGTAACCTTCTTCATTAACACTTGTCATTAACACACTACAAAATTACAGCTCTAGCAAATGTAAAATGATGAGATAAGGGTTCCATTTAACAAAGCAACTGACAATGCAGAATTTGAAGGAAAAAAATGCAAGAAATGTCAACTGTGCAGTTTCTACTTGATTTTATAGGAGACAAAATCGATTCCAAAGGATTTAGTCCGTTGCAGATGTTGATGGAATGTCCATACTATCCATAGGTATGTTAGATTGACTACTTGACCCGAGCTGTGAAGATGACCAGTTTCTCGTCGTAGCCTGTATGGTAACCTTCGTTTGCGTAGAATCCTTTCTCCTAAATAATCCTTTAAATGCAGGATTGGCCACACACAATAAGAGGAACATTAAGATGCCTTGAATTGAGATGAAGAAACAGTAGAGATAATCAAATATCAGAGTTTTGGTATCGACGGCAGCAAAAAATCCGAAAATCCAAGACAGACCGAGTACGAACCAGAAGAGAATTGCGTGGCGGACTCGCTTGATGATCTCATTACGTTTGGCGTTTTCGGCTGTTTTACTGACCATGAGAGGGCGGCAGAGGATTTTACGAATCACCCAGATGAAGATGATGAAATTAAACACAAACATGGCACCCACTTCCGTCAGAAAACCAAAGTAGAGTGCATAACCAGGATGGATAAAGCAGCTTTGATGAGGGAAAAATAGATTTAAAGCAAAAAGAAACAAACCAAAAATAATAGGATTAAGATGATATTTATCATACGTAACACTTATAATATCAATATGTCAATGTCAATATGTATCGTAATGGAAACGTTTCAGCAACCTGTGGCATAAAATGGATATTGTGCACGTTTGTCATAATTTGGAATAATACATCACAATCAGGAAATACATTCTTTACCAGTTCTTTCTATTTTGACAAAATTAGTAACGCCACGTATCCCGGCCCCAACACCCTCCTCCACCGTCACTGTCACCACCACTGATCCAACACCCTTCCTGAAGTGGAATGATTGAGGCTTTTGCTAGTAAATTTAAATGTGTTGGTCATTACATGCTAATTAAAAGGGGACAAAAATACTTTGATTAACCTCCTCCTCTTGGATCAACTCTATGAAAACAACTGGTAGCAACGAGCACCCTCGGTATATATCATCACCAAAGCCATGTGGCTTACACCTAACCTTCGTAATTGAAAGAAGAGAGAGGGTGAAAAGACAAAATATCGGAGACTTACTAGCTCGCAGATTGGAAATCAGTGCTATTGTCGAGGAACACCACAAGAAGAGCACAAGCAGCCGGTAATCCTGATGGTAACAACAAACCAGAATGCAAAAATGCATTGTGGATTTAATGATGTAACATTAGCAGTTTTCTTCATGAATCTAACGTAATGTATATTAAGGGTGTACATGTTTAGAAGGGTTTGACGATTTGACCTCTTATGACCCCAAAAGACCTTTGACCTCCACCAAAAACAATAGGCTTCTTTACTCAATGTGGTAAATCTACACACTAAATTAGAGGTCGGCCCCAAGCTTCCAGTATTGAGATATCGTCATTACAAGGATTTCACAATTTGACCCTTGCCCTCCACCAAAGCAATAGGCTTCTTTTACACAATGCGGTACTCCCTACACAGCAAATACAAGGTCTGCCCATGATTTCCTTCTTGAGATATCGTGTTTACAAGGTTTTTTACAATTTGACCCCTGGTAAACCCCAAATAACCTTTGACCTCCACCCAAAACAATACACTTATTGTACTGAATGTGGTTCTTCGACACGCTAAATATGAAATCTGCCCACGCTTCCCATCTTGAGATATCGTGTTTATAAGGTTTTCACAATTTCACCCCTGGTGACCCCAAATGACCTTTGACCTCCACCAAAAGCAATAGGATTCTTGTACTCATTTGTGGTACTTCTACACATTAAATATGAAATTAGTCTGACCTTCCTTTCTTGATATATCGTGTTTACAAGCTGGGCGTCACAAACGCATTCACACACGCACACGCACCCATACGCCATCATGAATGCAAAGGTTACGATTATCATCGAAACCAAAAACAGTCAGAAATATGATGATATTCAAAATAATATTTCATTATTTAATTGCATAACAAGTTTCCTTTGAGTGACTAAAAAAATGGACCACACGTCGAAGTATGAAATATTGTCAATCTTTATTGTTGGGTAGTACTCTATGGACCATCCTCCATTACCTATTCAAAGTAATCGCCCATTTGATACCGTCATTGGCATTCTGTCGGAATCTGTGAATGATTAAATACCATTAAAAAGTTATAATTGTCCCCCAAAACTCACTTACCATATGCTAGTAGACAAGCTATTGGTATAAAGTGTCGAACGGTGCTCCTTTCAGCTTTTAGGAATAAATAGTACATGTTCACAGCTTCTGTGGACATCCAAGCCAAAGTAGCAAGACAAAAGAAATGAATGAACACTGAGGCTACCGTACAATAGATCTCCTTCCCCACTGCTAGAGGGCTCAGTAAGAAGGCGATGTAGAATCCCAGTAGAGATAGACAAAGGTTGATGTGGAAATGAGTTGGCTGCTTCGACCTGAAAGATCTAAAATAAAATAAGCCTAACATTACATAAAATATTAAATATAATCTTTTAAAGTTAACAAAGACCTTCAGTGATTTCCTGCTACTACAGTACATTTTATGTAACGACACTCAAATAAAATCACCTCTGCATCCTATTACAGGGCTTTACACAATGTAAATAGCTTTAAAGCTATTTGAATCCCAGTCGAAGAGACTCGTGAGATGATGATATACAGTTACAGTCGCAAAGTAAGGTGACTGGAGATAGGTAGGTAAAGTTGCTTAGTTTTGTGCCCAGGCTCTATCTGGGGTGACATTTGTACGATGTATGAAGTATATATACAATATCGAATTTCAATAGAGAAAGAAACAGATCTTTATAAATATTAACATGTTACGTTAACTTACATTAAAAAACACATGAAGACAATCATCTATGCGGGTATGATGGCATTCGTAACATATTACAGCAACAATTAAACTAATGATACTAGTCTGAGCCAATATTGTAAGATGGCGAAAGATGGCGAAGTAGCGCTAAATTGGGGATGTGATGCTTAAGAACGTTATTTATGATAGACTTCATGTAGGCTCAATAACTTACTTTAAGCAGACAAAGATTATCAGACATCCTACCAGAGCTAATCCCGAGATTATCGATCCAATCAAAGTAATATAGTATAGAGTAACTTGAGCCTCCATGGGTCCCTTACGAACTCTCTGTTGAACAAGAGAAAATATGAACGGATTTACTCAAAGTAAGCCGGTTGCCACATGTTACGTCGTATTGTTGTACAGTTTATATTACTTGCTTCACATGTGATTGCATGTATGGTTTTCCAAGAAATGCTGAAAATAACAACCTATACATGGTCCATATGAGAACCATGATGTGTTTCCTTTTTAACATTGATAAAGCAGTCATAAGCTTTAGGCATATATCACATATGTCTGACATCACTGGTGCGGATGACCTTTCACCTTTAATGCGATGAAGTTGCGATGATTTCAACACTATGTCCAATTTAGTTAAAGTCGGTTACATTGTTCATTTCGCTTGATTATAATATATAAACTCAAGATATAAAAGAAGTAGTTTTAAGATGGGTATATGAACTATTTGCTGTAAAAGCTCGAGCCTGAAAAAATGTTTGCATGTTCAATGGCATTTTAAAAATGTAAAACAATAAGTAAAGACGAAGAATGTATTGTATGTAATGTAATGTAAATAAAATCTTATATAGCGCACTACGCGCGATGCATCTGTGCGCTTTACAAACAATCTAGAAAATACAATGACAAAAACATTAAATAGAAAAAACAGTAAATACATATTGTATGACATTTTTATATAAGAAAACGTCCCTGCTATTGGATCAATTGATTAATTCTATTTAAATCTAAAGTTTTCATAACAAACTCATAGCGAACTGCACTAGACCAATGTCCTTCGATGCAACACTGCCATCCAGAGATAAAATGTTTGACACTCCGACCTGAATGCTAATTGTTACCCCAAACCTAGTACAGTAACTCGTACAATGAATCTAAAAAATAAATTGCGCATGCGATTGGAGAATTGAGCACATCTCCTCTGCATATC
>KN884764.1:973-13285 GCA_000934455.1 Apostichopus parvimensis
TATTGAGCACAAACCAAAAGAGAGGACAGGAACAATTCTTGGTGAGTCGTGGTATTTTCCAGACGACGGAGAATTTATATACAGTTTTTGAAGCTCGCCAGGGTATGCAATATATTGAGCACGAACAAAAGTGGGGCAGGGACAATATTCGGTGGGTCGCGGTTATTAATGCACATTTTTTGGAGCTTGCCAGAGGTGAAAGAATAACATTTTTGGGGGACATCAACTCCATAGTCTAAGCTAGCTTCATGCATTCTGGGCATCGATTCTGAGGGGTGGGGGGATGGTATGTGGCCACTCTTTCTTCATAAAGGATATCAAGTCCATAGTTCAAGCTAGCTTCATGCATTCTGGGTATCGATTCTGAGGGGTGGGGGGTGCCTGGTGGGTGGCCGCTCAGTCTTCATGAAGGATATCAAGTCCATGTTCCAAACTAGCTTCCATGCATTCTGAGCATCAATGGTGTGGGTGGTATGGGGAGCGAGTGGGTTGTGGCTCAGCACCGATGGAAGTACTGTACCTGGGTCTAGGGCCAAAACGTGTGTAGACTGCTGCTGTGTTATTCTCGTCACTATCATAGATCGACAAAATAAGAAAATGTGTTTATAAAAACTGTGTGTGCTACCATAACTACACTGTCGGACTGTCCCAGAGTATTGGTTCAATTTAATTCTTCTGATGGCACTTTTGCACTTCGGCTGTGTTTAGCATTCCGGTTCCCTTTTATCGGCCACCTCGATGAATCAGACAGATATAAATATGCACACACTGTTGTGAGAGGTTTGAAGTACAGTCCGGTGTCATCATGGTTACATCATACGACATCAAGTAAGCAGTACACTGCTGAATTCCGCAACTTTACGAAGTGTCACTACAGTAGCGTATGCAGTTGTTTCCTAAATTCAAACTTATATGCCCCAATCCCCCCCCCCCCAACACAAAAAAAATATTCTACTTTTGATTATACTTTACTAGCGAAAGATGATGTTATCCTGAATTCTGGAACTTGCCGACTTAAGGAACATAAAAAATATAAAAAATAGTAAAATACATTAAAAACCAATAGGATTCCAGTGGATGAAAAGTACACTGGAATTGTGGAGCTTCAAAACTTTAGAAATTTGGCAGACCTGGAAGGAAGAAGAAACAGGGGTTGACCCAGAAGGGGGTCACTGGGAGGACGAAGCTAAAATGTCTGACACATGCATGAGCAGAGGTCATGACCTCAAAGCCTCAATACATAATGAGCTTATTGAAAAACAATGTGGACTACACAATGAAAAATTGTCCCTTGACTCCGAAGTCATGGATTCTGAACTAAACTGGAACTGAACATGAACTGCCATCAAAGCCATTAATGTCTTGATGACATTTTCACTCTGCTGCTGAAACAAACCGTATTCAGTGAAAAGACCTCATGTAATGGTCCTGGGCATAGTAACCACATTAAATCCCAGCACACAGCCTGATGTACAGTTGTGAATGGGAGGGTCAATAGAGGTCCGTGATTAAGGTTACTCATGCATTTGATTAATGTTTTAATGAGATTGTTTTAATTGTAATGTTTTTTTATGAATTTGCACTTGCTCGGTCCCTGCGAATGGACCCAAACTTTGGCAAAAAGTACTTCGTCATGATTGTGTGATGACTTACTACAAAATGGTACCACAAAAAGATTGCTTTGAACATTGAATGATTGAAAGATTGAATGTACAGTGATGCTTAAAAACAGATGTTCAATACCTTGAATTACAAAACGTGAGTTTCAACACTCCACCAAAGGCCTACAACATTTTAAGCTGAGACCAATATGAGCCAGACCTCTGAGAATATGAAATGTCACCCACATGCAATTATTAAGGAATGATGTATGCATTTAACATTGTTCTCACCTGATTACAATAGAGGTGGTACATTATACTTTAAAGTAAAAAATGAAACATTTACTGAAGGACACAAAACATTTTCACAATTTGTAAATTACACTTTGCTTGATTATTTAAAAAGGGATATTCCCGGCGGACGGGAGACAAATGCGAAAGTTATTAAGAGAAAAATAGACTACTCCGTTGTAGTCGAAACCTCACATCTTTCTTTATTAATAGTCTAACAATGGGTGTTTGCACATGTAAAGTACAGTCACTTCAACAGATAAAGCTGTTCCTAACTCCAGGAGGTGGATCTCAGTGGATGGTCTGTGATGTCATCATAGCAGTTGTTTGCTTTCCTACTGTAATCTTTTTGTTCAATTACCTCTTGAATTAAGAAACAATTGTGTTTTTTTACAGTCAATTTTCTCTGCATACATAGCGCTTCATCAAATCTTGTTTGCAATCTTAGTAAATATTCTTTTCCTGAATGGATAAATTTTTCAATTATGAAGGGAAATGGTGACAGTTTCAACTCAATAGCTATTATGACATCACCTTACTTGGCTTGTTGCCAGATACATTCATAAAATTTAAAAATTAGTACTCTTTTGATACAAAATGCCATAACGTTAAGGAATTTGACCTACAGAACCGGCCCTTTTCTTATGAGCACTGATCTGGTTTGTTGGAGGACCAACTTTGCCAGTTTGGCAACTTGAAAAGAAACGACACTGTCTGTCTAAAGACCGTCCTTAAATATTGTCTGTAAAGGGAAAACCATCCCTGGAGTGGCTGCGACACAGGTTCTTGAGCTGTAGAAACTTTTCGCTGGACCGTTGTATGACTACCGTTCATTTCAGATTTATGGATCAGGGCACTTGGCTAAGCATTTGTCCTTTGTTATCGTGTTTGCATTATTACGTAACAACCTTGGCCCCAACGTCTTAACTTGAGAAAGTGGTCATACTTGGGGTGAACTCCCCTCTCATCAACTTGATGATTTATTTCCGTAGTAGTCCTGGTAGGGAGAGTGGTAGCAACCAAAGTACAATGAGGCATTATCCAGTACTTTAAGATCTGTACTTGATGTAAAAACAAAGGGCTGAATGATGAAAAGTCGAGCTAGCTGGTCATCATAGATTGGATATTTTGGCATCTTCAGTCACAAGTATCTGCCAAGGCCCAATACACTGAATGAAGCACGGTCAATGCAGGTCACTGAGCTCAGCTGGCAGAAATCTTCATAGATTTTACACCTCGACACTCCACAAACTATCGGGCCGGAACAAAAAGTGGATCTCAAATATATTTCAATTTGTTACAGGACATTTCCCCAACTTTGGGAAATTTTTTTACGGTTTTCGGAGCGTTCCCATGCCGATGGTACAAGGTAAGATTCATGTTTTCGTAGCATCAAATTTGCAGAGGTGGGAGTTTGGTGCAGTCCTCATGGAAAGTTCCTGGGTCATTAGCCGCACAATCCTACGAACCACTGGCCTACCATAACAACTCGTAAATGAATTGAAAATCATGCCAAAATGTTAGCCAGCATTTGTTATGTTAAACCATATTTCAGGGCCTGTTTATACCACCATGTCAGTCTTAAACCTATCCAAAATGCCAAGGTTGTGCATTCAAGTTGTGGTTAGTGAAGAACAAAAACATACTTTCTAGGTCAATTGACAACTGCAATGTAATTCTATGCTATCTTCACCACGAGCACTTTGTGTTTACACTGAAGCAACTTTATTTGCACTCTTATATGAGCAATAAAATAAATAAACCGGAAAATTGCTACACTAAATGTGAACAAGTACATGCTTCCCTTCCGACTGCATTCAGTATGTATTAACATGTATGTCATGTGTGTGTGTGTACAAGTTTATACTATTTAATGTACTATCTACTCACATAACAATGCATGTACATAGGAAGTAATGGTGGTTACATTGTTGTATTATCTCCACCACAAATTATTACCAGTGTAATGTACATCAAGAAAAACTTTTTGGTTTAAAAATCCGTTATAGATAGACAGACTAGCTTAGTTTACAGCGAATGTGGAGAGAGATTGTTATTGTTATCGAGTAACTAGGTCAATGGGCAGCTTGCCTGGGTGTGTTCCACAACTTTTATTTAAAATAATTTCATAAGTGGTTACTAGAGTGAAGACAACAAAGGCTCTCATGAAAAATATCTTATTAATAAATGTCACCGAACTTTGTAAGGAAATGCAACTTGTTGCCTTAATGTTGCATTTTGAGAAGTACCTATAATCTGGTGAAACTAAAATATCCGACCATTCAAAAAGACAACCGGTCCCTGATATTCCTGAACACATTTACTTTAGTCTACCAGAAAAAATGGCACCAAATAGCAGCAATGAATATAATCACCCTTGACAGCGGATATTTTTACGACGCTAACCAGTCACACATGTATTAGGGCTGTGTCATCCTGGTTAATTCACTAACCGGATAACCAGTACAGCCCTAACATGTATGCACGTGGGAGAAGTGGATATTACACTTCATGTGCTATTCGAGTCAGTTTGTAGCTCACTTTGGACTTCTTTAAAATTCAGAAGACTATTTCAGATGATATAAAAATCCTGGATTTTCTCATGGATGAAAAACCCAATTTACCATGGCCAGCCAGAGCTAGAACCCAAATCCACCTCAGATGCTTGGCTTCATTGCTACTAATGCCACTCCACCATAACAAAATAACAACAAGATAGTGTAGAAATCCTGAATTCAAGTTAGTCGGTGTGTGGCAACCTGTTCTCATGAAATTGTGTGATACAGGTTCCTAGACTAAAATATATTGATACTATTGTACAAACAAATCTACCATTTGGCATTCTGATAACAATGTGAATCCACTGGGAACAGGTGACACAAGAAAACAGACATTGCAGTGCAGTTTGTGGTGATCAATGGAATCAACATCTGAGACATCCAGCACAGTGGCAGAGCGTCCATACAGTCAGGGGGGGGGGCGGATGCCCACCTGACGGACTCAACTTGTTACCACTTTTTACTTATTCGCGATTATTGACTTTTTCATTGCGCTCTCATCTACCTATTGACATTTGTCACATTATCTGCAATTAGCAAGGCCCGGAAAGGGTCATTTCCGGCGATCTAGGGAGTATCTTTACTCAAAAAATTTCTGTACGCTCCACGCCAACCAGTGGTGGCGCTTAGATAGTGTCGAAGGCACCCCTACAGACCATTCTCGCCCCCTCTGACCAATACCCCTAGCTCTGCCACTGGTCCAGCAACATTTACCTGAAAAGATGAGAGACACTGTTTGCATACACCATTGGTACAGTGTTTGACTTAATGACCGGCTTAAAAGGTTTTAGTCAGCAGGGCCAGTAACTTTTCAAATCCACTGGCCCTGTAGCATTTTTGCCATCCCATCATGATTCTCCAAATATTGACTGTGAAATGAATACAAACGTACAGGTTTAGTATGTAACTTTCTTGGAAACTTTGAGAAGGACAACGATATCTCGTACGCACCCTGCTGGAAAGGATAACACCCTCGTGTCTATGGATCAGAAAAGTGGATAATTCTAAGAATTTTGACAAGACACTCTCCCGGACGTCCATGTCTGAGGATTTGGCTTGGTGTTCCATAGTTCTGGACCT
The DNA here is from genome assembly GCA_000934455.1 of Apostichopus parvimensis. Lineage (NCBI taxonomy): Eukaryota > Metazoa > Echinodermata > Holothuroidea > Aspidochirotida > Stichopodidae > Apostichopus > Apostichopus parvimensis. The sequence goes on from KN884764.1 coordinate 6,504, forward strand.
TAAAAAGTCAGACGGTTTATTTGGCTAAACGCCAGGAGATTTTGCCATTTGCAGAAGATATGAGAAACACTTTTTTTTTGTACAGTTCAAATTAATTTTACTTTTTTCAAGATAAATGCAAGTGGGAATTTGATTTGAACCATAAGTATGTTTTTATGCACTGGCAGATTTAGCAAGTGGCTGAAATTGTGATATTTTAGGCCTCAGAGCCAATCAGCACAAATGTAGTAAAAGGTATACCAATACTAACCAATAATTTGAGTATAATCCTTTACAAAATGCAAATCAGCAAAGTGGGATCCATCATTTCATATTTTGACCAATCATTGAAGTAGGAATATACTACTTTACCAAACACAAGCTTGGGTGGGCCCATTCATATATGTTGGCAAAGTACTTGGCAACTAAACTAACTAACTAAACTAACTAAGAATCCATGAAATGTTTTCACACAATTGATGCAAGTTAAATGCAATGGCTTATTCTTTGTTACAAAATGTGCATTCCACAACAATCGACATAGCATAGGCTATGCTTAACTGCTTCCTCTACAGCACAGAGAGATGAACACCCTTGCAGTAACTGCAGCAAGCTTCATTCAATTTGATCCAGCCACAAACGGAAAACAGTAAATTAAACAAGGCAGTGGATATATAGCCGTCAGATGGTTCCCGATTCCAGTTTACTATTTAGCCGTCACTTCAAAACAAAACAAAACCCCCTCCCCAAAAATGAAAACGAAAAAAAAAATGAAAAAAAAAATCACAAATCCGCAAGTTTGATAACTGCGCATGTCAGACGGAAGTGACGGCTAAATAGTAAACTGGAATCAGGAACTGTCTGACGGCTTTATATCCACTTCGATTAAACAAACCATGGAACAGGTACAAAATAAGGTTTCAGTTCCCAACATTTCAAGCAGGATAGCCCTTGTCTGGAACCCTATTGAGGCCATTGCTTTCTATTGATCCCTGATCATCCATGAACATCAAAGAAATGGTTCTCAAATTTGTCATTGTTAATGTTAAAGGCTACATACAGTTGCCTGGAACTGCTCCTATGTAACTAACTGTTAGCATTAGAAGAAAAAAAAGAGCATGGTGCATAGTATAGGCCTAACGTTAGCATGTGTGACTATTGCCCGCACAGCGGATGTGTATTACTCCTGCACCGGTTAGCTGCATCCATAATACCACCTAGTATTAGAATATATTACATATCCACACCTACTAGTACTACAAAGGTTAGTGTGACTATGAATGATGATCAACATCCATTTTTACTTCAAGGACGAGGAAAAGGAACTTAGGATAGCTGATACGTCCTATACGGTTACCTTAGGAAATTCACACTAGCCTAGCTATTCACTATTGAATATTTTCTTACCATGTCATGATTATGCATGGCCTCGGCCTAAGCAGTCACTGGGTTTGTGTGACTGTGGGCCTAACATTGTGACAAGTAATATGCTTAGGCTAGGCCTTACTCTAGCTACTGTTGCCCAATGTTACTGACCGTTTTTATTTTCTTGCAAGTCTCCAGCCAAAGCCAAGGCATTTAGTTATGAGGTAATTTTCTTGGTGTCATGCTTACAATCAACTGTGATAATCAAGAAACCGTTATGGAGATAGCCTACGGTTAGGGTAACCAGCAAAGTAGGGTAACACCGAATTTAGAAACTTGGAAAGTACCCACGGTTTAAATCCCTAGCGTTCAGTACGCTCACAGTCACATATGATGATCAATATAGTATATACATTCAACACACGGCCACATGCATTACCGCTACGTTCTAATTGCTTGTAACTTACAACCATAGACAGAATGAGGCTGACTGGCGTCAAAGCAAATTTATAGTGATTTTCACGATAACCGTCGACTGGAAAAGTCATAAAATGAAACCTTCGGTTATAGCTGCCGATTTTACCTTCTTCGGATAATGATTGGTCTTGAAAAAATATGTCCAAGGATGGACCACAGCATCAATTGGTCTTTTCGGCCTAGTTACATCATTGCCACTAATGCATGCACGCTGATGTAGTGTTAGTGTAACATGGTTTGTATACTGGACGTGCGTTTAGTACAGCGATAGCACATGCTGATGTACCAGTGGTGCCATAGAAATATACACAGAGAAAGACGCTAAGCTCAAGTCAAAAACTGAATCCAGTATGGCGCGCCAATAAATCACGTGCATGTACTTCGTAACGTCAACATACACATTGACAGAAACCAGTTTCAATCGACAGAAACAATTAAATAGCATCACTTTGAAGCGAAAACCTTGAGTTTTCTTTGCCTTAATACTGACTTATGGCAGATAAAATACAGAAAAACAATCGACATAAAATTCAGCAATGTTCTATAAAGTTAAATATAATATGACTTGGGAAGACACACAGAAGGTGCCTGGGGACGGTGCTTCCCCGGACCTATCTTGATCAAATCATGAATACAAACTGAAACTTTTAGCTTGCTTCCTACGGGAATTTCCTACTTTTTACAACAGCGTGTTGATCTTATGAACGTTGTTGCCTCCCGAAGTCCCCATTCGCCGACCCCCCATTCGCCGACCCCACCCCCCATTCGCCGACCCCCCTCTCCCACCCCAAGACGTTATTAAAGGTGATCCTTGATCCTTCACTGGAGATAATCGTTCACACCAATTTATATCGGAATATTCGTACTTGAATTAGAACACATGTTAAATTTACATCTCGCTTTCTTTCTTTCTTTTAAGTTTCAACAAATTCATTTCAATATACAAGTACATTTACAAGGCTTTAAAAAGGGTGTGAAGACTCGCGCAAAAAGAAACGTCTAATGCCGGTAATTTGACCTAGTTTCGAATGAGGTGTAACAGAAGTGTTAAAACACCACCATCGATCCCATAAAATATATACACAGCTTGCTACCGTCGGTAATTAGACACTAGTGTACAGTCAGTACATAGAGCTGCGGTCAATACCCACAGCACAGTATATACAAACGATACAGCGATGGGCATCTCAGGTCCAGCTAAGTTAACAATTAAGGTATCACGTTTCATTACTGTCTGCATTTTGTAGCGACACGAACAAAACGTCACTTGCAAGCAACAGAAAGTTAACTTTTTTTCAGATGACCGCACGCGGTTTGGGGCGAGTCTTCAACGCCTTTAAGCGCCGAGTGCGTATAATATTTTGCACAAGCTTCTAGGCTATAGCATATATAGATTTCAAAATTGCCAGAGTATACCACTGAGTAAATATATACAAGCTAAAATGAATGCAGGACGAGTACAGCTAGATAACTATTCTAAATACGAGTATACGAATACGGACTCACTAAAAGTCTGCTACATGCACCATATATGTCCAGTAATCAGTTTGAAACAGATTTTCAGATAGATATAAATGTATGAGCGCTTGACGGGTCGATCAGACATAACCATCTTTTCAGTGGCAAATAAGTTTTGCAATGAACATAGAAAACAGGTTAAATAAAGAAAATCAAAACTACAGTATGAAATGTTTCCCGAGAGGTAAATGAAGAACTTAGCATACATATACTCCGGATGTGTGACCTGACTAATTCACAATTCGTCTTTGAATACGTTTCTATATATGTTGTCTTGTTGGAAGAATCATACCGTAATATTAATTACCGACTTTGCGATCCGCGTTATAGTCATTGCCGACTTTGCAATCCGCGGTCCCCCTAACAGTTCAATGTCGGTAAAAGTGACTTCATAGTTTTCCCTGTCGGGAAACCAAAAAGGACACAAAGAAACACTAATTGGAACATTGACTAATGAAATATCAGAAAACTTAAAAAAAAGCAAAAAAAAAAAAAACCAAACAAACAACCTACTGCAGGAGATCAACTGTGCAGAGCAGAAAAGCAGGCTATATAAGCTAAACAAGGATTTTCCTTCTTTCAAATTGGAATCCATCATTAACAATGATACGAGAAAAAAAAGATTTACTGGAAGTTTTCAATAGTACTTCCTAATAAGGCTCTGATCTTACACACTCCCCAACCATTGTGGATTGTTAAAATATATATAGACAATTCTTAATATCTCAGTGTGGGTATATAACTACTTGCAGCAGTGCGGCTAAACTGTTTGTTGAAATGTTAACGTCATGAATTTTGTCAGGCTGTATAGCTCTATATTACAATTAACTCGTGAAATTGATTTAAATTATGTTCACCCAGAACCAGGGTTCAATCACAGGTACGTTTTGCTTTGATTATTTTATTACTTTTATGTAAACTATCTTATATTTGTACTTTTTAAGAACATTCTCTCTAGTCCCGTGTAAAGTGCCTGAGATATTCTTTTATGTATTTTTAAATTAATTCTTGTGGGACTTTATCTATGCCCGCCCCAAAATGCCAAGAGGGTTATCTCCCCATCCATTTCTCAAAAATCCTATGGAATGGTACAATGTATATAACATGAGGGACGGTGCCACCTAAACGAGAGTTGAACATTCATCAACATTTTTTCAAAAGTTGAAAAAAAATTCTTTCTGCAACACCATTTTGGATATTAGCACCCTCCATTTGACCAACTGCCCCCTTACCTTACACATTACCCTCAGGAAGATATATGATCTTAGCCCCCCCCCCCCCACCCAAACCCTCTCCTCCCTCGATCCCTCATATAAAAATGGTAGTTGCGCTCCTGCACATAATTAAAGCTTCTCGGAGTTGAAAATATTATCGACTTTCAAATGATCAAACTCGGTTATTTAATTACGTATACTTCTTCTTTAAATTAGTACAATAATTGGAGGTGAAATTTATTTTCTCACCTTCCATTCTTGCTATAAAGGATTTTTACTCAGTGAGTGCGTTCTGCTATACGTTACAGCTTCAATTATGTTATTACAGCACATAGAGCTCTATATATTATTAAAACAGCCATGTAATCCTTCTCTTAGAGTATATTTCTATGGCAATCAGACGCAACACGCTATTCCTTCGCGGGAGATAGGTGACCACAATCTCAGAGATATGACGTCATGGGCTTTCCTCCAGTTCATCTGCACTTTGACAGCCCAATGCAGCATGCCCTTTGGACATAGGTATAGCATACATCCTATGACGAACAATGTTGGGGGAGAGGGGGAGGGGGAGGGGGAAGCTATTGAATGCGTGAGTGGTGTTCGCGTGTATGCGCGTGGGTCGTGACATATGTTTGCATGGAGGTGCTATATTAATACTTCTTAGACGCGCTTCATGTATGCATGTGTGATAGAAGAGAGAGTAAGAGAGAGAAAAAAGACGACACTTAGATAATTATCAGTTTGAAATTTGTCTTTGTGATTGAGGACTGAATAAAACCATTTTTAATAGTGAGTTTACATTTTGGTCAGCAAAACGTTAGCTTAGCTGGTTTTTTATTATTATATTTAAGTTTGTAAAGTGTAGCCTACACTGCGGAGCGATACTCGGTAGTAGACCTATATCGGAGGATCAAACGCAAATATTCCCCTTATACTCTCATCATCGTATTGCTTACAAAGCAAACGTGATATACTGCCACGAATATTATGGCATTCATAGGAATACTGTCCTCAACACGAGCAAGGTTATTATAATGCAATTTAATAACCTTATCACTACAAATTGATAATTTCCTACTATTGGGTCTCTAGTCCTAACAACTTATTGAATAAAAATTGGTCTATCGATATAGGCCAATTCAACAGCTATAGGGGAAAATGTAGTGACATCTTTGTGCAAATTTTGAGTGTACGAATGGATTGTAGCAAACGGTTTGTAACCTTACAAGAAAAATATATGTTCGCTAAGACAAAAGATCTAAAGTTTGCAACGACGCCGTAACTTCCAACTACGGCAATTACTCCTCAAACGCCATTCATGGACGCTGAAACGAAGCTATGAACTATTTAGGTTCATATATCTCATAACGCGACGAAATTTCCCTTTGGGGAGGGGGGGGGGGGCCGATATTATTCAAAAAGTTGAATATTGATTTAATAACGTTTTGAGGTAGGCCTACAGCACGTCAAAGTTTCGTTACAGCACGTTCGAAGTTTGAGATAAAACACCGAAAAGTTGTGATATAACCTTATTTCTTTAGTTGTAAAAATTTGGCAATTTCTAGATAAGAGTCGCAATTTGAAATAAAACTAGTGAAATTTCGAGATGAAAATTCAAGATATGCGAGATAAAATGTCGAAATTTCTTAGATTAAACGATTCGTAGTGTTGAGATAAAAACGTGGAGCATTAGAGGTAAAAGGTCGAATTCATGTGAAAGTCGTGTGAAAAAGAAGTTTCCCCGACTGATGAATGTATAAATGGTAGGTGGTGGAATGGGCCAGAGGCGAATGAAGAATTTTATAACGGAGGTGGACTGCACTGGAGCTCTGAAATCAATTGCTATGAAGGGAGGGGGCAGTGGCGGAGCGTCCATACAGTCAGAGGGGCGAATGCCCCCCCCCCCCCCGACGGACTCAAATGGACTGCTAGCGCCCTTTTCAGCTTTTTACCACTTTTTACTTATTCGCTATTATTGACTTTTTTATTGCGCTCTCATCTAAAATAGTCACATTTTTGGGGCGATGACACCTATTTATTCTTCGTTTATCTGCAAATTAGCAATGCCCGGAAAGGGTCATTTCCGGCGATCTAGGGACAGGCGCGTAGCCAAGGGGGGGGGGGGCGAAGGGGCATATCAATTCCTTAGCGCCATTCCCTGTGCGGCACGCGAACTGAGTTCGACCGCCGCAGTTTTAGGCCTATGACTTTACCATATAGACCATT
>KN884764.1:14000-29789 GCA_000934455.1 Apostichopus parvimensis
GCTAGTAATTTCAAAAGAGAAAATGCTAAGATGCAACTTACAAGGCCTGGGAAGTGCCATTTCCAGCGATCTGGGAGGTATTTTCAGCCAAAATTGTGCAAAATTGTGCAATTAAATAACAGAAAACTCCAAAACTTCCCTGAGTGATTGAGGTAGTGAACTGGACCTCTACGGGAAAGCCAGATACGGACGGGTGCTGCCATGGAGTCATTGAAGTCACCCTCCCATGTATTAGGGTTTGGAGTCCTACCCCAGAAAAAACTAAGACAAAATGGTACATTCTGACGCATGGTAAGACTATAATCTAGTTAAAAATCTAAATTTCCCACGACTGAGGCATGAACCGTTATAGGAGAGCCAGAGGTGAATGAAAGATTTCATAATTGAGGGGTGCTGCCCTGGGGTCACTGTAAGCCGTCTCCTATGTAGGGAGATTTGGGTTCATCCCCTTTCCAAAAAAAAAAGATGTCAAATGGTGCATTCTGAGTCATATTTAGATTATAAATCACGCCTACATAAGAAGCTATAATAACTTCATGTAAGGTTGAATAAAAAATGGGGAGTGGTGGGCACGATACAGGAATGGCCCAACTCTTCCCCGGCTGAATGCAAAATTCCCCGGCTCCCCGGTATCTCCTTTGCGCACGCCCCTGGAAGGGAATCTGTAAAACGCAAAAGATCATTCCAGTCGTCATATATCATGAATGATATAACAATCGTGTGTGCGTGTTTATGCGTTGTTAATGCGGCTGCAAGTTGTTACTAAGTGTCTCAGTACATTAATTTGTTTTGCACCGATGGCGGTCCATGTAAACATTGGTAACTGAAATCTCTCTCGCTCTCTTTCAAGTTTCAGATAACATCGACTGATGGTCCAAATTCAGTGAATTCAGTATAGAATAATGACATCATGGGAAAGCGGGATACAAGAGTCGTAAGTGAATCAAAATAACAATCGTAGGCATTGTCTACTGTTGGGACCAAGCAGACATTCATTGGCACAACCACTGACGCCGTTTTATCATAGGCAAGGCCAAACTGAGTAACTAGGCATAGGCAAAGACTGCGTTATCATTTTGCACTTCAAACGTTAGGCTAGTAGCACCAGTACTAGCCTAACGTTAGACTAGGTTTAGACTAAAGTAGGCCAATTGCTACTCAGTTGTATTGTACTATTGATTTTGCCCTGTGGTTTAGTTTTATCCATCAGCTAAGTGATTTCATCGACAGTTTTACTAGATCCCACTTGAACTAGGCCTAGAAGAAGAAAGAATACTTGTGCACACATGAAGTTACTGCATAAGTGGAAATGAAATGCTAAAAATTCCAGATAGCCTAAACGCAATACTGTATAACATCTGGTACAATTATAGAATACAGGGCCATTCATTAACTCTTCCCAGCATCCGGATGCGCGGATGCGCAGTGTGTCTGTACATGTCCGTACACGTATGACGCCCTCTAAAAATTCCATCACATATTTCATTTTGACTCCGCATCCGCGCATCCACCACGGAAGTACTAGGAAAGGACTTAAGAAAATTTTCAAAGTCTCCCCATATACCATCACATATTTCATTTTTCAATCCGCATCCGCGCATCCACCCGGGAGTACTAGGAATGGACTTAGGATAATTTTCGAAAGTTTCCCCATATACCGTCACGTATTTCATTTTTCATTTTGACTCCGCATCCGCGCATCCGCGCATCCACCCCGGGAGTACTAGGAATGGACTCAAGTTTCCCCACATACCATCACGTATTTCAAATACTGAAAGTCCCGCATGTACGAAGATATTCCACATCAATAGTGTGTCGTTCTTAAAAGGCATCTGTACATGTGCGACGCCCTCTCAAATTCCACCACAGAAGTACTAGGAAAGGACTTAGGAAATTTTTGACTCCGCATCCAAGCATCCACTCAAAAAGAAAGAACTTGGACATTTTTTACTCACATACATACTGGGGTGAGACTGAGCATCCCCGCATCCGGATGCTCAGATAGAATCATCGAGTGGCCCTGTATTCTATAATTACTCCTCCATCTTGACTCTGTAGACCTATGAAGCTTAGGTCTACAGAGTCAAGATGGATAACGCAGGGCTCCTCTAAAGTTCTAATGGCGGTAGAGCTTTATGCATGGCACGCTATTCACTCAATTACCAACCTTTTAATCACAAGAAATAGTTAGGCAGTTTCTTGGTTTACATGTGACATTGAACATTTGTTTAATTGTTTAGGCTATTTGATCATTAGTAACTTTTACTGTTTGCATCCCCAGGCCTAAGCATCATATTTTTTGTTTTGTAATAAGCATATGACATTTGACTGAAAAAGAATTCAACAGTTTGACTCCATGAATGAAGTTTATAGGATCCTTAGAAATACCAAAATTATGCAAACGTTCATATTGCTCAGGAAACATATTCTGTATGGAAAAGAAATTCCTCAGTAAGTTTTCAGCTAGTTCAATTAAAAAAAATTCTGTCATAATTTTTCAATAAGACATTGGCTTTGTAAGAAAGTTGGGAGTGAATGTTTGCAGATCTATGTCATCTGCTCTGCTGCATTTCCTGTTTTACGATAGTAAATCCTAACATGTTTACAGTGTACCTAGGCCTAAATGTTAATGTTGAAAGTTCTTTGTTAGGCACATGCATTTCACAGTTATGTAAATGTGCAAACCACTTTATAACCAGTATATTATATCCATATCATTCCTTTTTGTACTTTATCAGGCATTTGTAAACCCAATAGCTGCAGCTAGGGCAAGTGGTCCTAGGGAGCCAAGTGGCCCGACCATTCTGGATTACCTTAATCGCCCTGGAAGGCCGAGTTGGTAAGTTACAGACTTTGAATGAATTCCATCATGGCCATTGATTGGCCCATCAGAGCAGCTTTTTGAGTTTGTTCGAAGAGTTTGTAAACACATTCATGAGCATTTCTTGGATAGGATTGCAAATTAACCAAAAGTACGACATCATTCTACTTTTTTTTTTTCCACCAAGAGTGAATGGCGTGTTGAATGAGTTATTAATGAATTTGAATAAATCCTCAACATTTCGTTGGTCATAGACTTTTCATAGTCAATTGTTTACAGTAAATCACATATATATAACAAATTTTAAAATTTTGGATGTTAGCTTCACTTCTTGAAATAAAACTTAACTTAAAACAAACTAACAAGCTACTTTTCTATGGGATTTACTTTGGATTAGCATTGCAATACATCAGTTTAATTTCCAAACATTGCTTAACTTGGATTACTGCTGGAAATCAATCAGAAATTAATTTATCTGACACTGTGTAGCACAGTCTTATGCATATTGTTACACAAAATTATAAGCAAATTGCTATGTGGGTAAAAAAGATCTGTACATAACACTTTGTGACCTCCTAACCAGATTATTTTGTACACTTAACCAAGGTAGATATATATGTATTCACTGGTGTACTTTGGAGAATTTTTGTTAACTTGTTTGCAAGGTTCATAAATTGTAATAAGCAGCCAGTTTGACTGAAAAAATCAGCTTTTGTGGAAACAGATGGGTCAGGTTAACTGTGAGTCATCCTGGGGTACTGTGTGTGAACCTGATAATGTTAACACTGCAAGCTTTACTGTACCTAACCCCTTATAACTGTGTTGAAAACAAATTTTTGTCTCTGCGAGCAGAAATCATGGTACAGGATTCGATGTCGATCCGAAGTTCTAGCCAAGACATTTATGTGGGGATAATGTACATTGAGCTTACTCTAAATAAAAAAAAGAGTATGCATCAGTCTGAACAGGTACCCAAGGTCAAGAATATAACTAGGGAACCTGCAGTACTTAAAATAATTTTATGTTTTTATACTTAATTAGACTTAAAATAATAATATGTTCACCTAGACAGGTCGTACATACTCAGTCAACTAACTGTCAACTTATTTTGTTTTAGGGAGGAATACCAAGAGCAGCTGAGGAAAAGTAAAGAGAAATCAAGTACAATGGCACAGTGGGAAGAAAAGATGAATGAGGTAAGGTTTCCCGGTAGACTCAAAGAATAATGAGTAGTATTTCTGGTGATTAACTTACATCCTCAGTGGACAGTAACAACACTGAAAACCTATGGTACCTTAAAAGTTTCAAATATAAGTGTATGGGTTCAAACAGTTCTCTCTGAGTAATTTTTTTCCAAGTATAATTTTTTAATTGGGCAGGACATGGGAGGGGGAAGGGAGGCATTTAAGTGCAAGGGATCGGTGTGGCTCTGGGGGGTGGGGGGGGGGGCGGGTAGGACTGATTTCTATATGTAAATTCCTTTCTTTCTGTAATGTCACAGAAATTGTTTCTTTGTACTCCTGCTTTTCATGCTGATGTTTTACTCTGTTATTTACTCTTGTCCCTTTTTTCACTTAAAATATGATTAATAAATAACTGAAACAGACTCTTTAAAGAACCAGATTGTTACAGTATTCCGGTGATGTAAAATGTCAACTCTTATGAAATTATAAAAAACATGATTTTTCGGATGAATACCATTTATGGGTTCAAAAAACGGGCAAACTGAAAAGGATTGTGCAGGTGTAGACTAATTTTTGACTGATGAAGATGGACTGTATTCAATAATTCATTAGCATACTGGTGAAATTCGCATTCGATTCCTATGTATGGTTACGTTTATTAGATAATAACATCTGAAGTTGACGTGCTTGTACCAAAAGTGTTTGCTTTCAGTAAGTTGACTTATAGTACAAGTTGTTATAGTTTCAAACTATGCATATCTCCCAAACATGTTTGTAGGAGTTTGCATTTAAATATCACGAGGATGCTGAGCCTACACGTTCTTCTCTCGTTAGTCAAGAAGAAATTCTCCTCTGGACTAGCTCTGTCCTTTTAAAGAGATATTTTATATTTCTGAAGGAGTGGTTTATGAGGCGTTCTTCCATCACTGTAATGCAAGTCAGTTGACTTCTTGCGACAAACTGCCTTCCTCCTTTTTAATTTTCTCAGCAATTTCGTAACGATCTTAAGAAGAATCGAGAAAGTCTCCTCAAGTCTGCATCGAAGTCCAAGAAATCTTCTAAAGAGGTAAGCGATTTAAAAGCTTGTACGTAGCATAAATGTCGTCAAGCAAGGACAAATCCTGTAATGGTTGTCAAAGTGTGTAAAGTGATAAATTGCTTGCTAATTAAGCACTAATTTATGCGCTATTTGTAACCATGTGTGTATTTTGTTTGATTGATTCCAAATATCTCATCAAGTTTGAAGTTTTCCTTCTTTTTTTTTCTTCTTAGTGGATGATGGAGGAAAGAATTGAGTTTGGAAATGAACTTTTTTTTATCATCATTTTCAATGGTTTTAGTGCTACTTTTGGTCAAACAAAATCTGGACCAGTTCACCTCAGCTTATTGTCAGTTCTGCCCTTCTTTTTATTATCAGTACTCAATATTATTTTGCTTTCTTTTCATAGAAAAAGAAGAAAAGTAAGACAAAGAAAAGGTCAAGGGTGAGTTCTTTCATAATAAATCGAAATATTCTATTTGATATGCAAATTTTTGTCCATTGTGATGCCATCTAGTAAACAAAGAACGGTACTTAAATGTTTGGAAAAAAACTTGGAAATAAAGACATCTTTCTTCTACATTGTTGACGTTAGTTTTGGTGTTGGTGAGTTTGTGCATACCTGTGAGAAGACATTCAAGTATGGCTCTATTTCAAGCCTTTGAACAGCCATCCCTAATAAATTCATGATCTTTTTATTGTTTGATAAAGCTTGGCTGTCAGTTAGTGTTAAAGAGAGGATGATGACATCGTTTCAAGCTAAAAGAGGATGTGTTTCTTTAAATTCATCATTGGAAAAGCAAGATAAAGATGGTTGAGTTATCAAATATAGTAGGTTCTAAGGCTAATGGTCTAGGGTCTAAGGTAGATTACTGGTACAATAGATCAGATTTCTTATTTTACCATCAAGGGAATGCAAAACAATGTTTGGCATAGATTTGTACCCAACTTGCATGACAGTTTGGTCAGGCAGAATGAACTAGGAGATGAAAATTCTGGTAAACATGTATCGCCTTGTTTCAAATGGGTGTTTTAACAAATTTTGCATTTCAATTAAATGAGCCCTCTACTAATGTAAATTGTTTTTCTTTCCCCGTCTCTCTTCGATTCTAAGTCGCCTTCTTCATCATCTACATCATCCTCATCTTCCTCTGACAGTGAATCTAAAGATGAAAGGGTAAGTCCAAGTAAAACTTAAGAGGAAAAAGTGTAAAATCAGAAATAAGTAAACTGAAAAAAATATATACAAAACAGAAAATAGTACAAAAGATGCGGTAGTTGGTGAGTATGGTGAGGATTTATTATCATCCTAAAAGTTTGACAACTTTTGTCAAACTTACACACGTGCCTCAAATCGATTTTTATTCAGTGGCTAATATTAAGATGAAATTGGCAAATAATGCACACATTGTACCCCATTGTACCCCATTTACACCATTGTACCACCCCACTCCTATAGAACTTTCCCTATTGACTGCACCCGTCTGTACTAGAAGTGATTCAGAGAGTTCGTACACAAACATGTCGCCTGAATCAGAAGACTAAAAGTCCATCTGGTTATGAAGTAAAGTAGAAATGGTTAAAGTCTATTTCAAGAGCTGAATGCAGGTTAAATTGTTTGTTTTATGTTTTATGATTCAGGAGAGGAAGAGAAGAAAGAAAAGCAAGAAGAAAAGACGTCATTCAAGTTCTTCTGGTGATAACTCTGAAGCCGAAGATCATAAATATATCGTAAGTTTTCCCAAATCATCAGATAGATCTGTTTAATGTGCCCTGTCCCACTCTTATCGTTGCTGACATTTAGTTTTCCCAGCCTCAGACAGGTTTGCCCTAGGCCAGGGTTCCCCAAACTTTATCCCCCCACGAACCCCATGTGGATGTCAGAGTTGTCCACGAACCTCCAACTTTTCGAGACACGATCTGAGTGATTATTATACAGTCCAAGAAAAATTATTAAGCAAAGATGAGAAACTTACTTTAGAAGAGGCATTAGATATTGCCCGTACCTACGAAGCTACTAAGGCACACATGAAAGAGTTTGCATCTGCAATTACTGAATTAGATTTGACTGTTGATTCTCTGCAAAACAAAGAACAGGGAGTAATCGCAAATGCAACCGGTGTGGTCTAAAATACCCCCACAAAGGTAAATGCCCTGCCTTCGGAACTAATTGTAACTACTGTGAGAAACCAACTCATTGGCAATCAGTGTGTAGACTAAAACAAAGGAACGAAACCAATGGTGGGTAATCCGGTATGTTTAGGCCTGAAAGAAATGCTAGATTTAAGTCTCAGAGCAGATCGTCAGACATACCTAATCCAAAAGGATATGAAAATGACAACCTAGAAATTGAGCAAATACTATTCAGTTCAATGAAAGTTGACAATCTTAACAATGGTAGTAACAGTGAAATTTTTGCAATGCTAAACACATGTGTTAATGACAAAAAAGCAACCTTAAAGGTAAAAGTTGATACTGGGGCAGAGGGAAATGTTCTGCCACTTCGAATTTTCAAACTGATGTACCCTCAGAAGGTTGACAAGTATGGTAAACCTTTCCCAAGTTCCTTGAAACATAGCAATGTGATAATCACAGCCTATAGTGGGAGTAGAATACATCACTATGGTATCCATTGTTTGGATTGTGCATACGAGAATGTAATCAGTAGAACTGAATTTTATGTGGTAGACGTAGATGGTCCTGCTATACTTGGTCTAAAGTCATGTCTAAATTTCAAATTGATAACACTTCATTGCGGTGTCGGTCTGAAGTCATTTGATATTCACGATAATGACGATGTTAGAGCAAAATATCCCGACAGGTTCCAAGGTATTGGCAAATTTAAAGGCGATTATCATATCGTAGTTGACAAGTCATTTCCACCTGTTGTTCATATTCCACGTAGGTGTCCTATCCAAATCAAGGATGACATCAAAAAAGAGCTAGATGATATGGTATTCATATTGTAATGGATAAACACAACAGATGAACAAATTTTTATTTGGAAACTTCAAGATCAGATCAGCTCTTTATCTTTACGACGTACTGTCATGCGTACACCAACTTCACCAAAGTCATGCGGCCTGTGTCTGTTTCATAGTTCAGTTATTTATCACATGCACGGTACGGTACTAGTTATGCAACATATGCGTATGGAACGCGAAAAGAGTTTGTCGATAGGTACGACTTTTGTACAATACTAAATTATATGATATAGCAGATTTTAGTTCAACAAATAGTACTCTAGTTTGGACTTTCAGAAACGTTTCACGAACCCCCTGGGATGCACTCACACACACCCCTGGGGGTTCATGCACCCCAGTTAGGGATCCCCTGCCCTAGGCATTTATTTTGGCCAGTTTTACTCTCGTTTGCATACATTTTAGTCCCCCCACCCCGCTCCCCTAGTCTCATTTAAGGTTGTTTAGCTTTGTCTCACTCTGTAAGCTTATTTAGCCAGTCTCACTCAAGGTTCTTTATGCTTAGTTTTTGTGTCTTGTATCAATCATGGCCGCTATGGTGCTGCACTTGTATGTAGTTTAGATCCTCCTGCAAGCAGGAACTCGCGAAGAAGCCTCCTTGGCTTATCAAAGCCGCAAGCTGACCGAAGTCAGTCTCTTACATTCATATTTAACGTCCATGATTATGAATTGTTAATTGTCAACAACTCTGTAACTGGACGACATACATGAATCTTGGAGTGACTCGAACTCGGGACCTTATGATTGAAAGGCACCGGCGTTAACCACTGAGCTAACACTCCATGCACTTTGCTTCAGTTTTAGTCGGCCTGGTCTGGTGGTTGCATCGGGGAGTAGATTGTCCAATTTTTTTTATGTCACAGGTTTGAGGGTGAGTGCAATAGCTATATGGTATTATAGAATTGAGATGTCATGTTCTAAGAAATGAAATTTTCCTGTGAAAATGAAGAGATGGTTGTAAAACAGTCAAACATTCAAAAAAGCGAGGCATTACTGTGGTAACTTTCTTTACAAGGAGAGACATTTTGAGCTTCTGTTTCTATTTTATACAGAGCTCTCACAAATCAAAGAAGAAGAGATCGAAGAAAAGTCACAAGAGGAAGAAAAGTAAGAAGAATGAGAGAGACTGATAACTTCGAAGTGATGAAAAGTCTGAGATATGATGTGACCAAGTGGATCTGTAACTATTAAAGCATGGCTGGCCAATGGTTCTTTATTCTGTGTGAATAGACAGTCTATGAGAAGTCTATCTTCCTATTGACGAGACCATATCTAGGGCATCTGTTACTATTAAGCATGGCTGGCCAATGGTTCTTTATTCTGTGTGAATAGAGCAGTCTGTGAGAAGTCTATCTTCCTATTGACGAGACCATATCTAGGGCATCTGTTACTATTAAGCATGGCTGGCCAGCCTTTCTTTATTCTGAGTGTATGGAACAGTATGTGAGAAGTATATCTTCCTATTGACAAGACCATACCTAGGGCATTTGTTACTATTAAAGCATGGCTGGCCAATGGTTCTTTATTCTGAGTGTATGGAGCAGTCTGTTAGAAGTCTATCTTCCTATGATGAGACCATATCTAGGGCACTTGTTACTTTTAAACCCGGGCTGACCAGTTTTATATTTGATCCAAGTAAAAAAGAAGTAGTTGAAGAGATGTCTATATTCCATTTGACAAGACTCTCTTTAAGGGGATCTACGTATCACTGTTAAAGGAGGGCTGGCCTTTTGATCTGAAACCACCATTTAGAATGAGTGACTATTAAACAGAGCTGGTGGTCACCTTGGTTCATTCTGGGTTTTAACTTTAAATGCAATTTGTTGCTGGACGACAAGGGGAACCCAACACATCTGAGTAGAACCTATAGTAATCACTAATCATCTCCTTGCTGGGTGTATTGTGAATGCTTGGAACTTCAGTATTTTGGTATTTTAGGAGAACACCACTTTTACCCAGGAATTCCTTTTTTTTTGCAATTAGTTGACACTGTGTAATATTGATTAAATTATGGGTAGCAACATTGCAATGGAGGTCCTGTTGCCTAGGGAACCCTATGTCACTAGTAGAAGGAATTGTAAGATGTTACACTAGGATGGAAGACAGATTTCTCAATGTAGATTGTATGACAAAGAGCAATTACAATCTGGGAGAAGTTTTAGGGTTGAATTTGTTTTGAATCCTCTGAACTTTTGTCTCTCATAAAATTACTTATGGTTTCAGTGTACAAAGACAGCTATTCATCTTGGCACTTGTATTCCAATTAGCCCATTTTGTATAGCATTTTGGGATGCGATACTTGGATGATATTATTCCCTGACTAAGGGGCCTCAGCAGGGCCTCAGCAGAAGCAGTAGCCTAATTGCACTTAGTTTGCTTAATAGGCTCAAGCAGTTTTTGCTTGTCAGAGAGAGCGAGAGAGGGAAAGAGGTGGAGAGAGGGGGGGGGGGTCCAGGGGAGGGACATGGTAAACAAAAAGGAGGGTCACTTTGGTTCTGTAGATTATTCTTTAATCATACTTATCGGCAGCACTTTCAGTTTATGGAAAGCTTGCCGACATTTTTAAACTTTTGTACAAAGGAACTTGAAATATGCTTCAAGGTGCAAGTGTCTTATTACTATATATGAGGAGATAACAAAAAATTTTTTGGATAATGTTTTGGATAATGTTTTCAAGATGAGTTTTTAGAACAAATGTGTTTGGAATTACTAGATGGACAAGTTGAGTAAGTGCAAAATATTTATCGCTGACTTTGTTACATTAGTCATAAAGTGTAGACGTTTAGTATGTCTGATAGCTTTTAAAAAGACACATCAGCGTGCTTGCCCTACTGCCGTAGTCCTACAGCACTCCCATTGCGCATGTAGTTAGACCTTGCCTGTAGTTTATCATTGTTATCAAGGGATTATGTTTAAGGACAGGTTGATACCAGTTGGGGGGGGGGGGGGGGGGAAGGAAGGCTTCATACTTAATAGGAATTCGTACAGAGCGTTGCTCTTGTTATACGAGTGACAACTGAGTGGTCAATGTCACAAGTGGCTGGGGTTTATTGATCCATAGTAATGAAACCTAATCAGTTTGTTCAAAAGAGGAAGTTTTAATCATAATTTTGTGAACTGCCTAGATATTTTTAGATATGACTCACAATAGGGGTTCGTTTACATTGCTGTGTGTTTCTTGTAGGTGGTACAAAACCCAAAACAATAGACTGAAAAGCAGAAAGAAAAACAAAAGATTCTTTTGTCAATTGTGCCTTGGTGTGATATCACTTCTCCTTTGTTCAAATTCCCTCTTTACAAACAAAATGTTTGAACTTCAAATGAACGTAAATGGCACGTAGGAATTTTTACCGTGATGTTAAAAATCTATTCCCTATCTATTTTACAGGCCTTTTTTCATTTTTTCGCTGGATATTTCTTTTAAAGAATTTTCAATCCATTTCAAGTTTTCATTTTGACAATCTTTAGTTGATATTGCAGAAGAGACCCTGAGAATGTACTATCGTATCACCACCATGAGTGCGTTAGAAATGATGAAATAACGCAACGAGTTCCAAAAGTTGTTAGTCGAAAGACATTGGTTTACCATATTAAATTTGTTGCATTCGAAAAACAACAATCAGGTTTCTCTCGAACTAGGTGGCACCAGATTGTCGCAACCCTGGAAAAAAATTTGCCGGGAAAAAAATTTGCCGTGCATATTTTTGTAGCAGTGTCAAAGGTTCTCAACTGTGTCTCTTATAAATTACTGTGGTTCCAGTGTACCAAAACTGTCATAAAAATGTGCATGTCTATAGGAATGTTGCCAATTTTTGCAATATTAATTTTTTGGCATGTCGATTCTGGATAAATTGTATCCATGTGACTGATGTATAGACCTCTTAAGTTATTTTCAGGGGTATCCAATAATGTTTTAATATTACATGTTTTGGTCAGAATATATTCAGATGATATGACAAACTGCTTCTTTAATTAAAATGTATTGGAAATTGGTAAAAAAATCATGATGATGGTCACTCTCTTTAACTGTCGAAAATTATGAATAGTTTCAGCAACAAACTTAAATTTCAAAGTATCATATTGAAGGGAAGGAAACACACAGGGGCTAGTAGATAAATGCATTTTTCCACTCTTTCTTCCTTCTGTCTGAAAATTCTGCGTAGAGAAATTATTATTATGATTATTATATTCAGACTCGTTTTGGGAGTATTATTTAAAAAAAAAAAAAGAGGGCCACAGAAATGTTTGATTCTAAAGCAACTTCTACATTTTGTATATTAGTAAGAAGATTGCAGAAAGTAATTTTGTCATTTTGTGGTTGACACCTGTCATACCTACAATGTTTATGTTCGTCTTATTGAAATAAATTGCTCCTGACAAATTCATCTGTGTTTTTATTTTTTATTATTTTGGTCGTTGAATGAGTATTTCAAATCTTATCTCTTAGAGGGTTGTCATATGTTGGTTTACAACAGAACATGCATTCACATCAGTGGCGTAGGAAGGTACTTTTGAGTGGGGGGGGGGGTGAAGACTGATGCCCGGCCTGGGGGAGGGGTCAAAGGGGGGGGGGTGTGATTTTTTTTGCATTTTCAGGTGGCCTCAGATGCAATTTGGTGCAATATAGCACACTTCAACACCCACTCCATTTTGTAAATAATTTTGCATTTTCACCTGGCCTTAGATGCAATTTGGTGCTCCAAATGAGATTTTTTTCTCATTTGGAAATGAAAAAGGGGTTTTCTGACTTGCGAAGCGGGGGGGGGGGGGGTGCGGAATGATACTTCCGCCCCTCCATATTTTTCACTGGAATGTCACACAACTTCAAAACCTGTTACGAGTCATGAACATTGAAGACTCGCGCACAAAGAAACGTCTCATGCCGGTAATCTGACCTAGTTTCGAATGAGGTGTAACTGAAGTGTTAGACAACACCATCGATCCCAGAAAATACACACAGCTTGCTACCGTCGGTAATTAGACACTAGTGTACAGTCAGTACATGCAGCTATACGGTTAATACCCACAACACTGTACATAGCAGCGATGGACATCTCAGGTCTAGATAAAAGATAACAAGGTATCACGTTTCATTACTGTCTGCATTTTGTAGCGACACGAAAAAACGTCACTTGCAAGCAACGGAAAGTTAACTTTTTCAGATGACCGCACGCGGTTTGGGGCGAGTCTTCAATGCCTTTAAGACGTCACAAGATAAGATTATAAAGTCGTATAATGTTGTATTTGGCCGACAGTATAAACTGTGAATGTATTAGTAACAACTTTCAGCAGGCTAACATTACATAACAGTTGACAAAGGTATACTATATAGACAGGCAAACTACTTCAAGATTTCGATTAAGATAAAAACGACACAATTTTTAGTTACACGCAAGAAATACAAGTAAAGACGTATTAGAAACAATATGTAGATAAATATTGAACCTCTTTGTGACTAATTATTGTATATTTATATCGATATGAAACCACTACACAGAAGATCTTAAGTGTTGTCTGAAAAAGTGAGGTAAGAAAACTTTTGTTTTAATGTAATTGCCAAAATAATACAAACAATTTGCAAGACTCATCAAACGAACACTTAAACCTTAATATTTATAAAAAGACAAGGACCAAATAAAACTATTGGTTGGAGCATGGGTGACTTTTCGTCTCAACAAGAAGACCACTCTACCGACACTGGCCTCCATAAGATGATTTATAAACCCCTTTTACATCGACGGAAAAAGTTTCTGATCGGTTCAAGATGAAATTTTAGAAATATAGCCCACGCATATTCTGCAGCTCTTTGAATACCGACCGAACAGACAATTGTGAGAGTACATGTTTGCCCTCATCCCCCTCCCCACGACCCAACGCGCTCTTTACCTGTCTTCCGTGGATTGCCTTCTAGGAGAATGGAGATCCGAAAGAAGAGAGATTTGTTTCTTTCTTGATAACGTCACTCATGATACAGGGCACGTCTTATCGTCTGGCAATCCTAAAATTCATTTCCTCATTTCTTAGTTGCAAATGAAATTGAATCTTAAAATATGGTTAGTCCTACAGTTTATATATCTATATACATATGTATATCGTATTATTATATTGAAAAATGCTGGTACGAGCTGCTCACGTTGGTGGTCAAATATTTGTTAAAACATTAGAGGCTCAGATATCACTTAGATCGACGCAGTTACAGGTATCGCAATTCTTTTCATCGGTGTAGTACCGTCCTGAAGGGCATTCATCGGGGCAAAAGATGGCATCGCACTGCTGTCTCAACGCTGTATAGAAAGAAAGACAAAATAATAAAGATGGGTTTTTCTTAAAATTCAGGTTCACAGCATCCAAAGGCGGGTTGACCGGTCGAACAATCGGGTCGTGCTCGGCCCAAAGCCTAGAGCAATAGGTGGGCCCATTATCCCTATAGCAGGGTTTCCCTAACTTTATCCCCCCCCCCCACGAACCCCCTGTGGATGTCAGAGTTGTCCACGAACCCCCAACTTCCAAGACACGATCTGAGTCTTTATTATACTATAATACGCATAACAGCCAGTGTCTGTGTCATAATTCAGTTATTTATCACATGCACGGTACGGTACTACTATGGAAACATAAGCGTATGGAACGCGAAAAGAGTCTGTCGACTTTTGTACATTACTAAATTATATGATATATCAGATTTTAGTTCAACAAAACGTAATCTAGCTTTGACTTTCAGAAACGTCTCACGAACCCCCTGGGATGGACCCACGCACCCACTGAGGGTTCATGCACCCCAGTTAGGGAACCCCTGATTTAGAGTGTTATTTGGGCAAAAAGTTTGTAAATATGCACAAATATGATTACCTTTCTTTCACATTTCCTATAGTAATTACACTGTCCCAAGCTACTTCCCCCCCCCCCCCCCCTCAGTACCTAATATTTGCACGTACATGACTTAACGGTATGCTGTATTGGCACCAAATATACAAGATATTCAAATATGGTCACATTTGGTCAAAATTCTTAAACTGTTTTTTGTTACAACCTTCGAAGAAATTTTCATCACTGGGACATTCAGTCATCTTGTATGTTGCTTAAAAATGTCTGAGAACAATTTGGAGAGTCAAGACCTCCAGGAAAGTACTTTTTGAAAACTTCTAGCAATTATAGCATGCTATAATTTGGGGCCAATACTGACTTCCTTTAACTACGAGTTCACGGCGACCTTTGCTTGATGTCAACATACTTTGTCCATTTAAGTAAAGATAATATGAACTATTCCTAAGGCCATATATGATCTGTGATTTACTAAGTCATTTTGCTTTCACGTGAACGTAATACTCTTTTGAAATGATCTTAAAAAGAACACACAACAACGTCACAGTTTTGTGATTAAAGTCGTGCGTCCTACCCGAGTAATCACTCTTTCTGTACAGATTACGCAACTAATTAATGGTCCATACAAAAAAATGAGATCGTCCATGCCGGTTAATCGAGCATGCAGTAATTGTACGGCAATTGTATTGACTATTAACTTCGGTCAATACTTTCCTTCTTTTATAACCAGCTGCTGCTTTAACACGAGAGGAAAACAATAAAAAAGCAAAGAAAGTAAGAAAAACGTATGGAGGGCGCTAAGGGGCGCGGGGGAGGAGCAGTGGCGGAGCTAGGGGTATTGGTCAGGGGGGTCGAGAATGGTCTGTAGGGGCGCTTTCGACACTATCTAAGCGGAGCGCCACCACAGGTTGGCGCGGAGCGAACAGAAATTTTTTGAGTAAA
>KN884764.1:70589-82451 GCA_000934455.1 Apostichopus parvimensis
GACGTTTTCGGACACTTTTGGCTTTGAATACTGGGTATGAGGGTTTTTTCTAACCGGACGCTTGGACGGAACCAGACAGTTCCGGACACTTTCAGACGTTTTCGGACGTTTTCAGACGTTTTCGGACGTTTTGAAATCGGACGACTAGGTCAACCTCGACGGAACACCACTGTAATCACAAACTCCTAAGTTATTAATCTTTTATGATTGCCAAAGTATTTGTCATTTCTTCAAACATGTTTACAATTACTTCATTATTGGCCTGGTTCACATTTATGGGATGTCTGAAACGTTGCAGATTGAAAGTTGCACACAGTTTGACTAGTATTAGACTATTAGTATTATCAATCTACGTGAGTGACTTGGCTAACTTGGGCCTAACCCAGTGTATCATAAGGCTAACTTAAGGGCCTGAGACTACGCTACGGTAGTCTGACGTACGCTGATGTTGTGCTAGGGGCCTAACCTAAGTTACGCCTAGGTAGCCTATGTCATTTTTCCTGACAGCAGCCAATATTTGAGCAAAGTCGGTTCATGTGAAATCTTTGGCAATATTAAAATGACTTGATCATCTGGCTTTACCAGATTACTTACCCTAAATCATGAGAAAGGCGACCTAAATCATCTCATCAAGACTACTCCATTTCAGATGGTTCATCGGGTTGAAGTTAGAATAGCAATGTATTGCTAACGGGACCGCGGAATTCAGCATAAAAAATTAGTTCAGCGAGCTTTAGAGCTTTATATGGAACGCCAAAAGTGTTATGCAATGTAAAATGATTGTTGCTTTTTTTCTCAGTCTGTTGTTGTTTACAATGGTGTTGTCGTCTGTAAATAAGTTTTTGCTGTTTTAAATGAAAGCGACTTTTACTTTCACACGTTTATCAAAATAAAATATCTTATCTGTATTGAAGTTCTTCGGGCTGATTTCGCTAGTTTGTTGAAAATTCATGCCCTTGTCATAATTTGGCTCTAAGGCCTACATTTTTGTTGAAATATATATATGTAAAAATGCTGACGACCCATGTAAATAAATCAGATGGACGATAACCTAACTTGGAACATTGGCTCCATAAACTGAGTAAAATTAGAACAAAGCCACGAAGACATAGGGGTAGGATTTGGTTCTAAAAGTGGGAAGGGCGCATTGTATTTGACATGGAGTCCACCAAAACTAGTGGCATTTTTGGGTATGGGACTATGCACAGGTGGGTAAAATGAGACTCGATGACAAGTTTTCTGCCCCCTTCTCGAAAGCTTTCCAAGCCCTGTTAATTTGTCGTGCACTAATGCTGGATAGTCTGGGCCAGTGTGTGGGCACTTTGTGTTGGGATGCAAGCTATGATGACTATAGGCATTTATAAGTGAATTAAGCGACCAAGAGGGGAAACTGCTGGAGTAGGGGTGTTTGAAATGCATCATTTATCCCCATTTTATATTAACTCTTGTTTTCTCTTTTGAAACAGTTGTTGGTTAAATCCACCCCTTTGTTGTGACAAATAACAGACTGTTTCCGCTACAAGATAGTACGTACAACGTTCAATTGTCTCAAATATCTTGATTGTCTTCTTCTGTTGTATCTTGAGAGTTGTTGCTCTGAGAACTTCTTTGGCTGTGAAGTTATGCCGCTGCGCATTTCATTTTCTGTGTATTTACGCCCTATTTCCATCGATATACAACAATAAAGAAAATAGTCAACTATATAGGTACCGCACCATAATTAATTGCTCCCATTGACTTACACACTAAACTCGTCACTTTCCAAGGCCGATAGGGCATAGATTGAAGTTTTCAACTGACATGTCCTACCCACCGTATGATAGCTAATGGATTGGGTTACCATAAAACATTCAACTTTTGCCACGTCCATGACCGTTTAGATTTTGAGGTAGAAGAGCTCAAAGTTTTATATAGTGCTCCCCTTCTCATCAGCCTTAAATACCTTAAATAACCTTCAATCGTTCAGATTTTTAGACCATCAGTAGTTTATTCTATTCTCTTCAACATCCAATCATCAAAAAGAATGGCGATGACTCAGAAAAATCCACACAGTAGGGCACTTTAGGGCTATTTTCTGACAATGGTTAACCTCTCAGGCGGGTTAACCTGCACAACTCTTGTTGTGGTGCGATATACCCCCAACAACTCTCTGCAAAATATATTACCACCTTCCTGAACAATTCTGTATCCCGCGTCCACTTTACGTTTATTTACAAATTTGAAGTATATCGATCAACTACCGGGAAAGCAGAAGCAAGTTTTTTTTTTGTTTTTTTTTTGTAAATTTCAAGAACGCCCTGAACTCAAATGCCAGAAACACCTCACTTTACAAGTTACACTTATCATTGATCTTGAGATTGTAATATTAATTATTTGTGTAGTACTGATTTTATTTGGTGATATTTAAATATAAATTTTGCAATTGTGAAGCGAATAGCTTAAAATAAAAACTTCAAACGATTCCCAGATTGCATACTACTCTTGATTTTAGTTTTGACTTATTGATATTGAGTTGTAACATGTTGATGTTATTTCTGATAAACTCTTATTGAAACATTTTGATCATTTACTGATGGCATGCTGATGATTAATTTTAAGTGCATGAGTGCCGGGTAAATATTTCCTGCAGTACTGATATTGTTGCTAACATTGTTGAAAAAATGGCGTTACGTACACTTGCCATTCTCGCCTGTGAGTTAAAATCTCTAGTAAGCGGATAAAGAGCTAGGGTTGACTCCCATATTAAGTGACTGGCAGCTATCCTCCATTCCAAGACAATCGGGAACATAGTCAGCTTTAAGAAGTTTAGACTTCCTTACAGTTTTACACATGTTAAGTTGAAGTGTACTTTACAAAGAGCAGTCGCGTGCGGAAAAAATGGGGGTGTTGGGAGGGGAAATGTATGTGTCCGTCGTCAGTCGGGGACGGAAACATTCAGTCGTGATTCAATCAGAGAAGAATAAGAACACCCATCTGGGCCCACGGGAAGAACTTCCATAAAGGTCCATGCTCTTACCTTAATCAGTCAACGGGAGCAATTACACTGACCCCCCTCCCCCTTCCCCCCGATGAACACACTCACCCACCTTTGTATCACTGTGCACTTCACTGACAAAGTGTGGAATCTGATATCAATGAAACTGAATTCACACTAAGCTTTTCAGGAATTAGCTAGGGTGAACTACAATTTTCAGGCTTTGTTCATGAATGTGTTCGATGTATGTCTTCCAAATTGAAACCTCAGAAAACTGCAGGTCATTATAGCTAAAGGTGGAATAATCAAGTTTCGTTGCAAATTAGAAGCAACGTTCTGTTTGCATATGGTTATGTGTCTGCGGAACAAAATGTTGATGTCATAAGCTAAACGTCGATTTCTGTCGGTTTAGTAAAATTGTCTACTAACCACAAAATGTTGCTTTAAACAACCATTATAATCGAATTCGTTTTAGTACAGTGATCGACTGCACCGAGGGGAGCAAAATAACCCCATCCTTACCTTGAAAACGAACATGATGGTGCCTAATACATGCATGTGGCAACTGTGGACATGAAGGGTGTTTTGACGTTTAGAGAACTCAGAACATGTCATAGGTAGAAGGTACAAGAAAAAAAACATTACTTTTTAAAGGGAACGTGTCAATTTCAAACCTTTTGATATTTTAAGTTTAAATTTGAAATTTACTTAAAATGTAATTAAATCAGTTTATTGAGATTGCATTGTCTGTTTAATATGAGGTCATTAGCTAATAAAATCATCTCTAAAGTTTGAACATGCCACTGTCTGTCTTACCAAGTAAATGTAAGAGGGAAGAGGAGGGGGTCGTGACCCCACCCTCCATTGTCAGTTTGGGGGGATTGGTCGGTTCAGCCAGGGTATTTTTACATACAGCTGGGGGAAAATAAGACCACTCCTCCCGATGTATACTTCCCTTTTCAATGTCATACAAAAAAATCAAGAGTGTATGTTAACACAGCCTTGCATTTGTACTTAATTAAAGACCTAACTTATAGCCTAAATATCCCTTAAGGAGCATCAATCTAGTCCTCATTTTTATGAAGGATGACCCCAAAATCCCCCTGTACTTGAGTTGGCTTCAACGACCTAAGGGCCACCCCGTCTCCTTTATAAGATCCTTTACTCACCTCTGACCCTTCCATAAAGGTTCATGCTCCTACCTAACTTAGTCAGGGGAAATTTTAAGTTTGGCCCACCGCCACCTTTGAAATCCTGTGAAGGCCACTGATCTCCATGGTTGCCTTCTCAGTACGTTCAACAGATGATAGCTAACAGGTGCAGGATTGGCTGCTTTTTTTGTTATTTTCACAACAATTGTATGATAGATAATTATATGACCATGACAAAAGACTCTGACAGTAAATATTATTCTGACTGATTTGATTTAATATTATAGCAATTAGCTCTGAGTACTTGAAAATTAGAACGAGCATAATCTACTAAAATGAACAAATTGACAAACAAACATACGTACAATACAATACAATACAATAATATTCATCATAAACTCGTAATGTGTACATAATAAGATCAATATGTTAGGAATGGTTAAGGTTAAAATTATTCACATACCCTTATTTATATTTGTAACCAATATAAAAAGTAAAGGCAATAATATAGGTCACCTCTGTACTGTTTGTTTACAACAACAACAACAAAAACAACATCAACAATATACTACTACTACACTGCTGAGTGCAAGAAAAAGTGGAACAGAGAATTAAATAAGTAATCAAAATATTGTACTGAAGTTGCAAACATATAATATGTTAATAAACAAAGATTTACCATCAACCAGAAATCTATCTTTAAGTAATTGACTTTACGCTGTTAGTGTTTCTAACAGTTTGTAGCATTTATAAGTTTTTCACAGGAGTCGATGGGAAGGTTGTAAGAAATGAAGAAGATTAAACAGAAGCAATATAGGACATGTTATTTGATATTAATCGTGAAACCTGCTCTATAGCAGATATATAAACGTGGCGTGACGAGGATTTATTTATTGAGGTCTGATGGAAGAGGTTATAAAACGGTATAGAATCAGTCTAGTTACTCTATTAAATTAATATACACTTGTCAAAGTTGATCGCAAGAGAAAAGTGAAAGTGTCATATATTAAACAGTAAACACTACACTGTATTGTAACATGGGAAAAGAAATTCAAAGTATCTATACTTTCATCGTTTAATCATAAACAATAACGAGGAGAATAAATACCACCTTAGTTTCCCATGACTTTTCACTGCATCAAGTAATTGAGAAATGCTTATATTAAGCAAACTATTGAGCAATAGAATTTTAAATGATTTTTTTTTATGAAAACAAAACAGACCTTACAAAGACTGTACAGTAAATCAAATTTCTAAGCTTCATGTGAATATTTCTCCAGGAGATTTTAAGACTACTTCTGATCAAGCTCGACAAATGGCTGCCTGTGCGTAGTAGCTTGATTCCTGAACTTCACAAAAGTACATCCTCACAAGGAAAGGCCAGCATACACATGATAGTATCCATGCAGGGTGTAGCCTGTCGGGAGGGGGGGGGTGGGGAACAGCTGCCCCCCCTGAGATCTCCACTTCCTAAATGAAAGTATGTGCTATTTCACTTAGTTTTAACAAAATGTTCATATCATTTCATTTGATTTCATTAGTCAGTAGTGTGCAATCTCAAGTTTCTAGGTACGAACTGTAGGAATGGCGTAATACTTACCGATGTTCCTTAACTGCCCCCCCCCCACCCCCTAGGTATTCTACCCAGGCTACAGGCCTGGTTTCTGCTATTTATTGCTATTAAGGTACAGAGGAAGTTAGTCTTGTTGAACCCAATGAGTATGAATTTTGGAAAGTTCTACAGAATTCTTGCTAGTACTAATCATTAATATAAACTTCACATTTCAAATCAGTGGTACCACCCTCCCTGCTCCACCCCCCCCCCACCCTATATAAATATTATACTTACTGCACTAGTACATATTAGTACAATTAAGTGAAGAATGTTGCCAAATACAATCTCACCCAAAACAAACTTTTTTTCTCACCCTGACCTTACAAATGTATTGGACTGCAGTGAAAAAGTTAATAGAAACAAAAACACATTAAAAAGGAATTTAAAACAATGGCATTACATGGGCTTTCAATGTTGTGCTGTTTCTCATTAGTGATTTGTGCATCACCCCCACTATGAATATGCATGTATGCATTAATTAAGGTCATTATGTCATTTAACCGTCAAAGTCACTCCACTCTCTAACCGCTGATACTTCCAGTTTACATCAAATCTTTCTGATAATTGAAGACATTTTTTGTGTCACATATTATACATTTTGAAGGTGGAAATTAGCCAAAGATTAATAATGCATACAAAGGCAAAGACATCATTATCTGAAATCAAAGTCCTATGATATTTTATAGCATAGGATGTGTAAGAAAAGATCAACTATCAGTCAAAGGACCTTTAAAACACCTCCAGATGGGATAATGTACAATGTTATTCCAGGATGTTTGGCTTCTGGAAACACTTTTGTTGTTTCTTTCTGGATGAGATGGACACACACATCAAAATGTTTTTCATTAAAATAGTAAAGTTAAATTGACGTTGAAATATTTTCTATGAGTAAATACCGACAAATCTCGTCACTGTATTGGAGGTAACAACCACTGTTTAAAAAAAACAGTACTACAGATACCAAGACACTTGTACACAAACCAGAGTCATTTCCAAGTATATGACTGCCGCCCTCGTTATAACAAAACCCCTAATTAAAGGTGCATATACATGTGGTACTTTAAAATCTTTACAAAGATTGCAACTGTTTCACCTAATATAAGACAATCATACCAGACTTCCAGGTCACAAAATGTTGAAACCGTTATCAAGTGCTCAAAGAAAAGTACAAAATCATGATATTTCCTATTAAATACATACAGAGTATAAGTTGCATACTACTTTACTCTTTACAAAACAAAAACAAAAAATGTTAATTTTGAATTTATATACATAATTTCTTCGCCTTTTCTAAAATACAACCGCCATTATTCACAAAACTGTTCTATTTATCACAAGCGTTGACTCAAATCTATAAGAATAATAGACTTTAACCTTTCAACAGTTACCTCATAACATGACAATAACACTTAAACTGTGTAAAAATTGGTTTGCATAAATACAATTGTCTTAAAATTACGTTTCAGCTGTACTCCTAGGAACCACCCAAGCTCACCCTCATTTGCATATATTTACATCATGATCAATATTGCTTAGGTCTGGGATGAGAAGAGTTAGGACTACCAAAGGACCAAAGTTAGAGAAATCAGCCATCATTTTTCAAAAAATATGCATAGTGAGAAACTATATGCATACTTAGAAAACTAAGAAACTTGCCATTTAGTTTATAGCAAATTTTGTGCAAATATTGGCCGCAACGATATTAAAAGGAATTTGTTGTTTGTCAATGTGTTACACGTACTGAAATATCCAGTGCAGCTTACGATTAAGTTGAAGTATGATATTAATAAATACTCGTTCAGTTATTCTAAGCTAAAATTTCAAAACTTGAAACTCTATGGATCATGGAAGGTATTCTAACGAAAAACAAAAAGAAAATTGGAAATATATATTCTTTAATCTTTGCATAACAATTTTGCAGAGCTTTCATAACTAATCGGCCAAGATTTCACTCGACTGTTGCAGGAGACATTCGTTAAATTATCCACCCGTACTTGAAACAGGCATCTTATACCTACAATGCATGACACATTAATGTAGAAAGAATGCTTTTTGAACAAAAGTCTTGAAATTATCATTCGTCATTAAAGTATCTCTCCTCATCCCAACAAGGTATTGTATGTACATGATGGTATATAGTACATAAGGTTTAGTACTAAACAAGTTAATAAACAATATAATAAACAATTTAATTAAAAAAAAAACACCAAAAGGAATGTACAGAAAAGTATCTAAAGAGCAATACCTTAAATTATTAAACTTTTGAAAGTTGGCAGTACGTTGAGGGAACACATCTCTGGGAATATGTTACACAAGACTAAACTTAGGTTCTGTGGATTGCTACAAAAATTCAAATAAAATACATAATGTTCAATCATATCACTGAAACTTAACTTCCTAACCAAAATCCAAACCTTCCCTCTCCCCCCCCCCCCCCCCTCCACCCCCTGTCATCCCAAACACATACACACAAAACAAATGAGCAGATGAATCCACAATTGTGAAGGTAGGGAATCAGTACTATGATGGAAAGAGACTACACCTTTTTGGGAGTCTAGCTATGCTGTTTTGTAACATCATCCAATCAAATCTGTTATGTTGGCTTCTTGTTTTACTTCCTCAATACAACTTGACTGTTTGTACAAATTTGTTTCAATAATCACATAAAAACACTGAGCTAATTTTTGAAGAGGACTTTTTTTTATCTGAATGCTCTGTTCCATCTAAGCTATATCTTAGTTTATTATTTATGGAGGTAGATGTCATGGTAATGTCAAATCCTAAGTACAACAAAAGTATGAAATGTCCCATTGAAGTACTTGAAGCGGTAACTGTTGGCTTAAAATGTAAAATCTTGTGTCATGATTACGCACTGACATAGTTACAGCCATGGTCTCATTGATATTCTTGTTTATATCATTTAAATAATTATAAGAGTATGAGGAATAAGTTACAGTAGATAACATGATGTCATCAAACTTAATTGATGCAGGAGTTATAATCCTGGTGTCACTAGTTTCCAATTTCATTCCCGTCAAAAATGTCCTTGTTCTCTCAAAAGAAATTTGCTGAATGTTTTTCCCAGTCAGTTTTTTTTCATCAACTGTTGATTCTACTTTAATTGGTCATTTAAATTGAAGGGAGTCCAAAAGAAAGTTAACAAATGTCAGATTTGACAAGAATTTGGAAACCTTGGAGACAGAGAAACAATTTCAAAATAACACACAAAATAAACAAAGTCATTTTAGAAATTTTGCAACAAAAGTTAGGATGATGGGTGACCCAAAGTTGGCAATTAATTAACCACCTTTTATAACTTACATTTTTTAATGTGAATCGTTAGTAATACTGCTAAGCATTAAACTTTTATTCGAAAATTGTCATTCTCTGTGCATGGGCAGTATGTTGATATTAGATGTTAATGTCAAATGTTTACCTGACTAATACACATAAACACACACACACAAATAATGACCTACACTTTGGAACATTTATATCTATCTTATTCAGATGGATGTAGGTAACTTGCTCTGTCTTAATTCTACGCATAAATTAACAAACATTATGCTCTCAAGGTAGCAAAATTGGGAAATGATACAATATTTCTACATGAATTTATTGCTTTGTTTAATCTTAAGATTTTTCCACGATTAAATTTCAATAGGAATGGAAAACCAGCAGAAAACTCTCAGCAAAAATAAAAATAGATCACCACCCCCCACCCACCCACTCCCTAATCCCACATCACCACCCCCACCCACCCACTCCCTAATCCCACATCTCCTCCAAACAATGTAATACATATATAAAGAAAAGAAGCATACGTAATTAAGTGGGAGACTTTTGCAATATAAGCCAGAATGACTGACCTTTTCTGTTGTTGTTACATATAAAATTCAGACTTCAGAGTTCATAACAACTACATAACACTCCTTTTATCACAGTTTCAACAACTTTCATATACTTAATTATCTTCCATGTAGTGAGAGATATGTATCATATATGGTTCTAGTACTGAATTGCTGCGTTGTTACCGGCCTTTGTTAAAATAGCTGCCTTAAACAGCTACCACAAAAGAACCTTGAAAGAAGACATTTTGTAATTTGGTAGTACCATTACAATAGCTGGTTATTACATCTTGAGAATGTTTGTAGCATTTAAACACAAACGTCAACATTACCTAACCTAACCTAACATGACACAATTAGTGGAGTTATCTAGCCTAGCCTACTCTGCATTTAAGAATATGTGCTGTTGCCATCAGCCGCAGACTCTTAACAACCAGCTAATGGCATCTCTTTGTTTGGGCAAATAGAAAACCTTGATAGATTTCACACAGGACATAGCTGCAACTAATTGAGTAAAATTATGTCGACACGTTAAATATGGAAGGCACCCAGCTACAGGTACTTTAAAATTACACTACTGACATAATCTCAACAAAGAGTGTTAAGTACTTTTACTTTCAGTTTAAATACATATTTGTAAGATGATTACTTATTTACAGGTTAACTTCACAGTTAGTTGAAATAAAACACTACTATTAATAGTCTCGTATCACTCTAAAGCATACAGGCACGCTGCCCTATCAATGTTTTCATTTTCAATTCTGTTCTTGGAAAGACTAATTAGTTCCCTATTTGCTTGAGACATGTACAAAACGGTTAACGTAGGAGAACGCTATGGTTAAAAATAGTAAAGTTGTATAATGAGAGATAGCCTAGTCAATGGCAAGTAAAGTCCACCATACCAAAAGAATGAAAGAAATAAGATTGGGATGCCTATTGATCACACAGCAAGTACTGTAAAACAAAACTCCTAACCATAAACTGAAGTTGCTATACAGGAATTTGTCTCCCACTCACAGGTACATATATGTACCATGTGCTCTTGCCTCTCTGAAACTGATGGTTACTTTTTACATGCACTTGGAGAATAACTTTACCCCTCTGTTGAAAGTGAATTAAGATGATTTCACTTGCAACTATGGATATATGCCGACAGAACCAAACGTACCGATACAGGCAGCGTCCTATCCATGTCCAGCCCTGCAACTATTGATATATGCCAACACATCCTAACATACCGATACAGGCAGCCTCCTATCCATGTCCAGCCCTGCAACTATGGATATATGCCAACAGATCCTAACATACGGATACAGGCAGCGTCCTATCCATGTCCAGCCCTGCATTTGGTCATCGTTAGATATCAGTGTGCTATCCTCATATTTATCTCCAGGTCATCTGTTATGCCTCCCATAGCAAAGAATCGATGTGTCATGGTGTTCGATCACTTAACAGATATTACTCTTACCATGTGGTACCGACACACTCATAACAGCGTTGATAAACTTCGTGGAGCCACGATGCTGACGGACAATTGTTGGACAGCTCTTCTAGAATTGGAGAGTACTCTTCAAATTAGTTCTGGAGTTAAATCCACAACTTGCCCTGTCATTGCAATAGATCCTTACACCATTAAAACTTTGACATTAGTGAGTTGAACGGGGCAGGTAAAATGGCTGCTTCTGCCATGGGCCGACAGATCACTTTCGGAAACCTGGAGGAGAAATAAAACAGTTGAAGTCACAAATATGACATACAAAGTCGCAGAAACCAGCCTCTTATCCAACCACATCCCCCGTAACCAATCAATGCGACAGAGATTTACTCAATCCAGCATAGATGAGAACTGAAGAAGACAGTCTACAGTATGTACAATATGTTAACATTGTATTTGTATATAACATGTTGAGTATGTGAAATCAATAAGCATTCAACTTAACTAAGACTTGTGGCCCGAGAAACAAGCAAATCTGGCTGTCAGATTGGGACTTCAGTGGGTATTTCTTTTGTGACATATGCCGAATGGTCGATGTTTTAGGTAAAATTACTCTTTTTTAGTGCTCTAATTTAGGGCTCTCTTAAAGGAATAATGAAGGCAGGGATCAAAGACAATTTTAATATATTGTTCAGTAACCTGAAAACTATAGTCTAATATTCAATGTTTAAGTTAACCACTTTCTGTTGGACTGATTAGCTCGCTTTGAAAAATTGGCTCATAAGGCCTATTCCTGAAGCTACGCAATCGTACTTCACACATTTAATGCGATACATATA
>KN884765.1:0-10172 GCA_000934455.1 Apostichopus parvimensis
CTCCCCACCACCAACTCTGAACAGGACATTTCCGAGGAAACATTCCGATCGAAAAAACGTGTGCAGGCACTTAGAATGGTATGACTGAGAAGGAAGGGCAATGACCGGTGAGCCAGTCGTAGAGGGCACACTGTTAAAAGGTTACCAGGACATTATATACTTGGTAGAACGGGTGCAAAGGTTATGAGGAGACAGGTAAGCCCGTCACTCGTAAATATCCAAACCAGTAAGTTTGTGGAGTTCTGGTGGTATATCCAAATATACGTTTTTGTTTGTTGGTCTAATTGACACGTGTATACAAACAGACACAGGTTGTAACCTTCAGCTGTTCCATTTGGAACATCATGTATCTTGGCAGTTAAATCAGGAAAAAGTCTAGTTTTCTCTGGACATCATTGTTTATTTTCTCGGGCTGTACATGAGGAAGTATTGTCCTATTGTTGTTGTAAGGACGTGCATCCTAGTTACTAATTGTTGTTGGTTCTCTCATATCCTCATCAGATGTTTTTGTTCAGAAGATATATACAACAGAGAACTAACTGTGCATTGAATGTTTGTCCAGTAAACAAAGATCTGTCAATTCCTTGATAGAGAGAGAGAATTTAAAAAAAATAAATAAATAAATAAATATTAGAAAATTGATTACTTGCTTAAAAAAAAGGTATTCTTACAAATGAAAATGAAAATTATTATCTTTAAAGACAACTCATAGCAAAAAACAAAATGACAATGCTTTGAGTTTATTTGAACGGGTTTAGTTGAATGCAAAGAAGACAGATACTTAGTACTAATTATGTATTCATAAGGTTTACATTCACCTCTAGCAAATTACCCCTTCATTGCATCCATCAAAATAGCTTCATCACTGTCATATTTTAATTAGTCGGCAGTCATTCAGTTGTTTAGCTCCTCAGAAATTCCCTTTTTACAAATTGGCAAGTGATAAAATGATCATATACGGGCCTATCTAGCAAAATGTTTTATGTGGTATATACAGTAGATACTGTATACACATACAAAATTCCTCTGCAAACTTGAGCATTACTGTGTGAGTGCAGATACTGTTAGTGTCATGGTAAGCCCCAGTATGTCAATTCTGTGCAGTGTTGGAATTTGAAATTTGGATGGCATTGGAGTCTCTCATATTAAGACTTTATTATTTTACGTTTTGCTTCGAAAACAAGTGTTTTCAGAAACTACATACAGTTTGCAGACAAGACAAAGATGGTGGGGTCACATGGAGGAAGGCCAATGTCAACAATTGATATTGCCAGATACATTAATATCACTGTTCTTAACCCCTCCCTCACCCCCCTCCCCCTGCCCCAAAAAGAATATAATTAAGGTACATTAATAATTACTATTTTCCTTCAAGTATGATTCTAAATGTTCTATACAACATTAACCATGTCAAACAAAACACATTTTATAATGATAAAGTTTTACAAAACAAAATGAAATGGTGGAACATTTCTGGTAATTGGGATGATGTACATTTGACTACTATTCTTTCATCTAGTGTTGACAAGAACTATAAACAAATCAAGTGTATCTCCTGAAATAAAATATATTATTAAAGACCATTTGGATGACAAACTAGACAAGGTGAAAACTAGTTTGTTCTCCATAAATGGTAGAAATTTCTTAGAGAACATGCCGGGGGGTCAAGGGTCAATCTCACCTCTTCCATCGGAATCTTACAGAGCTCTTTTCCAGTCATTTTAACAGTTTTTGGTGGTACTACAAGAATGGCACTACTGTACAAGTACAGCGACATTCATATGAAAGATTTAAATTAATTTGCATGTTGAGAGAAAATTGAGTCAATCCCGCTGAAATTGGGGAACCTTCGTCCAAACGCTGTAAATGAAAAAGCAGATGGGTACATTATGTTTTAATGCGAAAATGAAACTTAAGTGGCAGTGGATGAGTTAATATTCAGAATGTGTACAATTACTTTATATACCCTCTTTTACAGATCACCAATATATACACATATAATAACCAGCCAATTATGAATTATACTGCATGCAATGATGCTTTCAGAACAGGTTATTTCTTTCAACTTTTTTTTTTTAATATATTGTTTTTTTTTATATATACAGTACTAGATGTTGCACAAAGGAGATGCAGACAGCTGTCTGTGTTGCTCAAAGTAATATGTAACATATTGTTAAGGAAGGTATCAAATCTATGAAATGCATTTATTGTATATCACTCCTTTTATGAGAAATACCCTGCTCTTTGATTAATGGTTAAATCAGGAAGGAAGGAGGCCAGTGACCTTAGAGAGGGGGGGGGGGGTTGTCTTTGGGAGCACACAATTAAGGATCAATTTATACTGAAGGCTAGGGAAGACCGGAATGTGTACGTATTGGAAATAGGTACTGGAAGTATCATAAGTTGTTAATACCCAAACCGAAAGTTTTAGGGCTTCAGCCGTAGCACCTTGTCATTGTGATGTTTGTCCTTAGATTCCATACTATTTAAAGGGAAACCCCCACCACCGACCTTTATACCCCATTCTATTTAAAGGATAGTTGCACAATTTTACTTCATTCCAGCTCTCTTACTGTACCTGTCATATCAATGACATCTAAATGGTAGATTCAGCAGTAAGACAGGCAATGACCCTACAGTGTGACATTGCATGGAGGGGAGAAGGTGGGGGGAGGAGGGGGGGGAGATTGTTACCAGTTGTTTTAGGTTTGGCTAGAAGAAAGTGCATAATGTATGTGAGCCAGGTACAGTAAGTATCATCGTCATAGGTAAATACCCAAACCAGAACTTAAGGTTTGGGGCATGAGCTTCCTGGTAAAGGGGTTAAACAAAGGAGCAAACGTTGTGAGATCAACTCAACTTGTTGCGACAGTGTTAAAGTCACGTACAGTATCCAGGTGACTGGTTTTGTTATGGAAAATGCGGTAAATATTGAATGGTATAAGGTGTGAAGTGTCCATTAAGCAATATACTAGACAATGGTAAATAATTGACTACTGCATGATGTGCTGGCACGCATAATGCTTACTTTCTCATGCACATTATTATATACTGTATCTGTTAGTACATTTTGTCTTTAATGTAGAACTTTGTTCTAATCAAGACTTACAATGGAGAGGGGGGGGGGGGCCTTGATATTTCAGTGAAGCGATTCAAAGTTGGATTGTGATATTTCTGTTTATGCAAGCAACCAAGGTTTATGAGAAATATACAGTAGCAGAAATATATTAATATGATTCTGTGCACACGTTACACTGTAGGCTAAATCATTTACATACTGCGTCACTTTTTACCTGAAAAAATTGTAATTTACTGTTTAAAGCCAAAAATAAGCTGTGAGAATTTTGAATAGTAGATCTATTCAGATGGAACATTTTGAGACTTTATTAACAGAAGGGACAGGGAAGGGTTACAAAAAGGGGGGTGGGGGTGGAGAAGGGGAATTTGTATGGTAGATGGAGAGGAGGTGTTAATCATGGTAGAATATAAGTTGAAGGAAAATCCAGACCAAGGAGTTTTCTTATTCTCTGTATGAGGGGGACAAAGTAAATTAGCAGACAATTCATAAACTGACAATGAATGATAGCACACTCGGTGACATTGTTACATTTACACAAACTTAATATTTAGTATTTCATTTATTGATGGAGATTGTGGTAGGTAGAAGTATTGATAGTATTCAAGTGAGGGTAGACAGAAAAAAAGAGCAGACGAAACAGATATCTTCCGACTTTGAGAAGTTTCATGTAGATTGAAAAGCCATATGGATTACAGCAGATGAAGATCCTAAAGTGTACCGTAGTTACCAAGTCAGAGAGTTCTCAATGGTAGAGTTGGAAGGATGAGGGCAGTCCCCATAAAGAGGGTGGTTGGGGGCGCTGTACCAGAATGTTACCAGTTTATAGTCTATGGTAGATCAGAGTGCATATGTGTAGCAGACAGGTAAGTATCATGCATGTACATGGATCCACATATTGTCGACTCCCCTGCAAATTGTTTCGCTTTTCTTATCATTTTCAAAATGAGGTTAATGGTCTATTTTTGCTTCACACTTTGCCGCATTTCAGCAAATTGATATACTGCACACTATAAAAATAACTATATATTACAAAACAAGATAAAACAGATAAAACGATAAAATAGAGACACAGAGATAAAAATAGGTTCAATTAGGTTGGTCTTCACCTTTAGAGATAACGACTTATCCAGTTGCTGGTATTATTTTGATTTTTGTCAGTTTTTAGCCAAAGACTGTGCCACATGTTTGTTTGGTAGATCATATTTGCTTTTCCGATGTTTTAGGAGTATTTGGTGATGCTGTGTTTATCTACATAGAGGTGTTTTATCATTGGCACTAGGGTTAACTACTGTACATAGGCTGCTGTTTAAATTTAAGTCCCACAAAGGAGGTGAACTTAACAGTTTTCACCATTAAATCTGTGGTTACCAACAGCTGTGGTGTTTACTGACTAATATTACTGTACAATGAAATGTGGCATATATGACTAAAAGTACTATTAACTTTAAGAGCCAACCTTTATAGTTACCATGGAAATTTCCTCTACTTTGACAGGTTACCAAAATGGATGCACTCAATTAAATGCCATAGTATGGAGTAACAAAGATTACAGTACATGGCTGGGTCCAAATTATTATGCTTTGACCAAAACGAGGGGTTAACACTGAATCACTGATAATGTAAGAACAGCTTTTGGTTCTTTCCACACAAATAAATGAAGATGTGATATAAAAAACCAGTTTGAATATGATTTTATTCTTGATTTGAAACGCAGTAATGCTATGTGATGCTACCCCCCAACCCGATCACGTGCTACTCCCGTTTCTTTGATGTTATGGGAGATTGCTTGTGTACTTGTGTCAGAGCTTCAGGTCCAAGCCATCACTGCAATAAACTAATAATACATATTCATATTCAAATTTATTCATATTCATATTCAAATTTATTGCATCTTGACAGAGTTCTTATAAAGTAACCACAGTTAAACTGCTTTGAAACAACTGCGGTAACGTGAAAATGTATCATTTCAACAAAACATACTTCCAAGCTTGTCAAATTTTGATATATTGAAGAAAAAAATTTTCCTTTAAACTATTTACAGTCACTCTGCCTTTTGGATCCTTCGATCTGGCTGAATATTGATAGACTTTGCACAACGCTACCACTTGACTACAACTTTTGAGTGTGAGCTGTATTTTCTTTGCTCCTCACTGACCTGTCTCCCCACAACCTTAGCACTCTTGGTCTACCAAGCATGAGTGAACTGGTAACCTTTTTAGCACTGTATGTCCTCTACGACCGCTCACTTCCTCAAGACTGTTTTCTTTGGGGGGTGTTAGTGGACATAGTTTGAATTAACCTTTCACTGTCCTGTATAGTACTGGTGATTATGAACATTATTATTCTTAATCTTTAAAACAGGCTGTGAGATATTATGATCTTATATTATGATGTGGATGGGTGTTATAATGTGGTCACTGCATGGTATCCTTTCACCAGTACAGCTATGTAGTTGAATGTACATGAAGAGGCATAAGAGTTACACATTTAATTGTATGCATCCATAGTCAAGCCTAGACTGAGTTACATGCTTAAGTGTAAGCAACCATAGTCAAGCCTAGACTATTCACAACTTTAGCCTCTCGCTAAACAAATGCTAGTGCTTAGAAAATCAACTGGCTAACACCAAGGTCTTAGTGTTGGCATGTTCCTGCATTACAACATACATCAGTCACTGTAGAGGCTTTTGAGAGCAGCCCAATAATATCTGCTGATAATAAACAGTAATACAGGACTTACAGTATGTTAGGTTTGGAATCATGCCGCTACTATGAGTGACGATTGTTACTGTGCCTGACTTATCATGTGTTTATGGTCGTGACGTCTACCTGACGACTCTACTAAAATGTCCTACAGTATTTGCCCGGAGTACGGGAGCTATATTCATCTGTTCATACAAAGGGAAGGCACAGAGTATTGAACATTATCTTAATTCTTTTCTTAATTTATTGATAATTTGTGCGCACTTAATTCAAATAGAAAATATACTGTATGCAAGATAGGAAACTGTCAATTCAGTAAAATGTGCCAGTCTGTAATTAACATGGGACATGATCAATAAGTGGAACTTGGATTATTGTTGCGAAGCTCTTTTTGTTCGACAAAACTGAACGATGACCGATGGTGCTTCATTTTGCTACGTTGAAGTTTTTGCTACTCGACAATTGTGCTTAGCACTGTTACATTGTGCTACACTTACTGTACATACTCTATTGTATTTTACAAACGAATTACAATCAAATCTATCGACCGTGGACTAGCCTTATGTATCATGAT
Organism: Apostichopus parvimensis; assembly: GCA_000934455.1. Classification (NCBI taxonomy): domain Eukaryota; kingdom Metazoa; phylum Echinodermata; class Holothuroidea; order Aspidochirotida; family Stichopodidae; genus Apostichopus; species Apostichopus parvimensis. The sequence continues at coordinate 6,356 of KN884765.1, forward strand.
TAGTACTTGCATTCAAGCTTTATACATACTGTACATATACTGTACAGCAAGAGTTGGATATTACCAGCCTAAAAAGGCAATAAAATCATGAAAACCAATGGTTTTGTAAACTAACAGATTTTGATTGATAGTTTAATTTGCAATTTGTTGACTCTACGCTGTCTTTTTTTTATGACATTTTCAGAAGTCCATTATTTTCTAATATTAGAAAGTTTTTGTAGTGTGCTGGTCCCCACTGTAATTCATTTCAGAGCCAAATAGATATTAATAGCAGATGCAGTGGCACAGTGTCCATACCTACTGTACATGTATGCATAGCTGATGTCCTAAACGGTACTGTTGCTAGGGTACTGTAGATGTAAGTCAGTAAAGGAATAAAATTGTTAGAGCCACACCTCAAGTTAGTAATGTGTCTGGTGTGTCATATTAAATAAAATCTTGGTTAATTTCCTTCACATATGGATGGATGTCGGGCAATATTTCAAAGTTGCTTTTTCTTAATGTTCTTAACGTTCATAACAAAATGGCGTGCCGATTGTTTGCAAGTACATGTATGTAAGATCAGGATATGCATATTCATATTAAATGACATCTACAGCACAGTACTGTACAGTTCTGTACAGTATGTTTGCCCGAACTGAAGGGCAAATTAAAAGCAATTTATAAACGGGGCGACTTGTGTTGAGTGCACCCTTACAGCACAGTGAATGCTAATATTGTGGTCAGCCTTTGTACAAGAAGGCTCACTGATGGCCTGCTAAGTTGTAAGGTGCTGAAGGATAACATGTTGTCCAAGGTTAGTAGAGCATGATACTGTAAGTGGCAATTGCATTGTGATAGTGTTAATTTGTCTTCCTGGTTTGTGAAGTATTTTACAGTATTACTCGAAGAGGGTTAATTGCAATCTGCTTAGTAATAGAGAGCTATATATATATATATATATATATACATATATACATCTGGCTTAAATCGTCTTGGACTTTTTGGCCTTTTTTTTTCCATGTGAAAGAATCACACAGTTATTTTGATTATTGGGAGAGGTGTAGTTCTAAAAATGGTTGTGTAGGTGCAAGTAAGTTGTTAGGAGGGACAGTCAGGGTGTCATGGGATGGAGAGAAGAAGTAAGGATGTCTCAAATGATAAGAAAACAAGACATCAGGAGACAGGAGGAAACCACTAGGAATTTGACCATCTGTGTTTTCTGCAATAATCCTCCTTTGTATTGTTCTTTGCAACAGCTATTGCAGAAAACTTTGGCTGCATTTAAAGACCCTGTGCTCCTTGTACAGCAAAAATAAATTTGTTTTGAACCCCTGCAAGTTCCATTAGACCTAGGCTCGGGTAGCAGAGCCCTGTGCAAAGTCATGTAACAGGAATTTAATGTGTCTTTACTAGAAGAAATGGCTGGCGGAACCGTAAGCCGTGCGAAGTGCAGCTCGCTACTTTTATGTCAAATTACACCCCTCGCAAACAACATTGGTAGTTAAAGATCACTGTTGATCCTAAGTCCAATCCTCCCTAGATCATAGTCTACCCCAAAGCATCTGGTCTGCATATCTACGTCATTCCTCTTTTACAGGTCTGTCTCTTATACGTATGCCCTCTGATCTGTCTAGCCCACAAACTGGTAACATCCTTGCACTGTGTCCCCTCCACTTGACCCTTTGTGGGGTCATCGCCCTCTTCCGAATCTACCAAATTCAGAAGTTCTACGATATGGTTTTGTCCTGGGATTTTCGTCTGTTGCAAATATACTAATAACTATGTGCAGTAGTTAGTGGAAAGTGTTGGGGATTATTACTGAGATCCACATTTTCCAATTCATGATCAACAACGAATCTTGCACTTTATAAGTATCCTTGAAGAGTTCATGTGTTTTGAACGTATATCTTTTCACCTAGGATCGTCATTCATAAATACCCAAGGCAGTAAGTTTTGGGGTTTGCATTACAAATTTAACACTGAGCATAGGATTCCAGTTCTTTTCATTCCACAGAGAGCTGATATATACAGTTTTTTTACCCTCCCCCATCCCCTCCCCCCCCACCCTTGTCTCTGAGAATTTGCTGAGGCTTAAGATCTTCAGAACTCAGAAATTTGTTGAAATTTGCTTAGTTTTGTAACGTATCAAAATGTGTACTAAAGTTGTCAAAAGTTCATTTTGACAAAGGGAAGAGAGTGTACCATTTTGTAGAATTTGTATTTCACTTTCACTATAACCTGTTTTTGTTCTGACAAGCTATCACATGACTAGATATACAGTATTACATTTTATTTTTCTCTTTCTCTTTCTCTCCCTCTTAGAAAAATCTTACGAAGAAATGTGTGAGTTGGAACCAGTTGGTGTGGAGTTATTCCGTATGTTCTGTGCAACAAAACCAGAATACCATAAAGCCATCAAATTTCTAGATGAAGTTGTGAGTATACTTCTCCAAGATTGCCATTTTTTAGTCAGGCTCCTTGCCAAAAAATAGGAAGCTGAGGGGGCTGCAGCCAAACTGCATCTAGAAAGTAGTCTTTTGTAATACAGTGCAAGTTTCACACAATAAGCACTGCTGGTCTGCATATATAATTCGCTATTGTTTGATATTGTTGCAGCAGTGCTGCACAGGATTTTGCAGCTGCTGCATTTTTTATTTGGGGGGGGCGGGGGGGTTGATAAAGTGCCTAACGTGTGAATAGGGTTATAAATATATATATCTTACTGCCATTAGTCACGTTTGATAGCAGTTGTATTTTTTTTATCAGTTTGGAGAAATGAACCAAGAGAGATCTCAAGAGTAGTACTTGTTCGATTTTTAGCACTTCAAGTGAAATGTGTGAGTTGTGTAGAAAAGGACCAAAATTTATTGCTGGTATAGGGACTGCCCCCATGCTACTAAGACTGTAACAGTATGTACATGATATAGCCATTGCTATATTCCAGTGGACAAAACCATAAATTGTACACTATCTAGTTACAGTATAGAAACACTCACTGTCCCTGATGTTGAAGGGAGTAGCAAACTTTAAAGATGCAGATGCTGTTACTGATCCTCTCCCTTCCACCCTCCCACCTTCCACCCCACCTCCTTTCTTTACATCACGCTATCCCTCCCAACTTTCATCCCACCTCCTTCCATTACATCAGGCTATCCCTCCCACCTTCCACCATACCTCCTTCCTTTACATCAGGCTATCCCTCCCACCTTCCACCCTACCTCCTTCCTTTACATCAGGCTATCCCTCCCACCTTCCACCCTTCCACCCTCCCACCTCCCTCCTTTACATCAGGCTATCCCTCCCACCTTCCACCCTCCCACCTTCCATCCCACCTCCCTCCTTTACATCAGGCTATCTCTCCCACCTTCCATCCCACCTCCCTCCTTTACATCAGGCTATCCCTTCCCACCTTCCACCCCACCTCCTTCCTTTACATCAGGCTATCCCTTCCACCCTCTCACCTTCCATCCCACCTCCCTCTTTTACATCAGGCTATCCCTCCCACCTTCCACACCACCTCCTTCCTTTACATCAGGCTATCCCTCCCACCTTCCACCCACCTCCTTCCTTTACATCAGGCTATCCCTCCAACCTTCCACCCCACCTCCTTCCTTACATCAGGTTATCCCTCCCACCTTCCATCCCATCTCCTTCCTTTACATCAGGCTATCCCTACACCCTCCCACCTTCCACCCCACCTCCTTCCTTTACATCAGGCTATCCCTCCCACCTTCCACCCACCTTCCTTTACATCAGGCTATCCCTCCACCCTTCCACCCTCCCACCTTCCACCCCACCTTCCTTTACATCAGGTTATCCCTCCCACCTTCCACCC
>KN884765.1:36251-66881 GCA_000934455.1 Apostichopus parvimensis
CCCCCCATGTGAAGTACTGTATACTACTGAATTGTAACCATAAATCAGAATGTCAGATATGTAAGTAACAGCATAATACAAGCCCTTAAACACCAGTACAGGCATGTAATCACCCCCTCCACCACCCCCCCCCCATGTGAAGTACTGTATACTACTATATTGTAACTAAATCAAAATGTCAGATATGTAAGTCACAGCACAGTACAAGCCCTTAAACACCAGTACAGGCATGTGTCTGCATGTCTGCAGAATGGTATACCTATTGATCGTGTCTGCATACGGTCTGCTGAATCACGTACACTATTGATCGTGTCTGCATGTCTGCTTCATGTTGGACACTATTGTTGCTGCGTTTAAGGCCATGGAGTGAGTGAATTCAAGATGACCTTGGTTTTGTTTACATGACACAAACTCAATGCACTTATCTGACTCGACATACCCAGTTTTCCCAACTGCTCCGATTTAAAGTAACTCACTCCTTATTGAATTTATAACGCAAGTCTCCTTTTCGTAGTGACTCACTTTTTCTCTCAGATAATGTGTTTTGCCAATGGAGAGAAAGACGTAGATAGAGGTTGTGCATACATGAGATGCATTTATCAGTGTGACTATGAGATTGGTTCCCATGACGACATGAGCACTTTATAGTGGCCATTTTATCAAATGTAATATTTCACCCCCATCAGAACTTTTGAGTATTTTCTTTTTCTTTTCATCTTCTTTTCATCTTTTTGTCTTCCTGTTTTCTATTAACTAAATGAAGTAAATGACCCACCTTCAGTAGCTACCAGAATGGAATAATTTGATAGTGCCATGAAGTAAAAGCAATGAAGTTTGAAATTAGTTGCCATTTAAAAGTAGATGGAAACGAGAATGAAAAGGAACTAAAAACATGTTACAGAATGGTTTGGTTATTTCACACCTTCTTTGATAATATTTCGCGTAAAGAAGGTTGGAGAAAGTGAGCTATATTTAACCTTTTCTTAAGATACTAAATAAGAGAATAAGATACATGTAAAGATACAAAATGTGTACAAAACTTTAATAGACGGCATTGAAAAAAATCACTAAACGGTAAATGGGTGTGGGGGGGGGGGGAGGAACTCAACGCTTCTTGATTTATGAAAACACAATAACAGTAATGTAGTATTGGAAGTAACAGTTTAAGACAAGAGGACAGTGCATTTGTTTACATATTTATATATATATATAAATATATATATAATTCAACTTACAGGTGTGTGCTTGCCAGGTTAGATCCACGGGGAAGATGTACGCATGCAAGAAACTGGAGAAGAAGAGGATCAAGAAAAGACGAGGAGAGGCAATGGCCATAAACGAGAAGATGTTGCTACAGAAAGTCAACAGTAGATTTATTGTAAGTAATCAGAAAGTAAAAAGAAACTAAACTAACCGATAAAATAAAAATTGTCATTTTATTATGGAATACAGAAAATGTCAAAATCTTTCATATATCCATTTTAATATGTAATTCATTGGAAGCTCAGCAATGACAAGATGAACCTGTGTATTAATTTTTTTCAGAATATTCTCCTGTCCTATACAGAATGTAACACATCATAGTAAGATCGCAAGATTTAATCTAAAAACAAAGCAAGTGTTTTTTTTTTTTTATAGTTTGTGAATAAATCTCACCTTGTCCTTTCAATTAAAGGGAAAGTCAAGTTGAAAATTTTATTTTTTTCGCTGACCAAATAGGAACATATTTATTCTAAGCATCCTCTTGAAATTTGCGTTCAATTCCTGTGTATGGTTTGGAGACAACAGCATTTGAGGGTGACATGTTTTTGTACCAAAGGTGAACTTGAAACAAACAGGTGTGCTGTCATAGCTGCACGCACACTGACAAATTTCTTTTATGTTTTTCTTGACAAAATTTTGCTTCTTCAAAATTGGGGTGCAGTGACACTTGACTACAGTACAGACATTGTACTTTTAATACTTACACACCTATCCAAGCCAAGGTACAAAAAAATGAAAAGAAAAACCAAAACATGTTGCTGTCAGTATGGCAACGATGACATCACACTTGTTTGCTTCAAGTTCACTTCTGGTACAAACTGTTACAATTTCAACTATCAGTGTCTGGAACGAATGCAACGAAGGAACTGAATTCAAATTTCACCAGGTAACCTCAGTTTTCTTCTTCTTTTCTTTTTTTTCATTAGTCAAATATAAATTTCTCACCGGACTTTCCTTCTAACACAGAAAGAGGACTTTTTTTGTTCTTGTGTACACATGATTGAGTTAGTTGCACCTGTTCCGAAATCCATGTTCCGTCTAAATTGTTACATGTTAGCAGTTTCTCCAATTGAGTTTATAACACATGGCAGATGATGAACGTGTGATTCAGAATGACATTCCGTTAAGAAGCGGGAAGTGAATCGAATGTTATGCAGAAGAGCTGATCGGGGAGAAATCACTCACTTGCAAAAAGCCGTCTGTCTCTAGGTCTGTTGTAGTAATTCGTTTAGTAGCGTCGGAAGAGACATTTGGTCTTCACGGGCTGTTCAGGAGACGTTCTCAGTTGTTGTCAGGGAATAATGGAAATTCCCGTCAGACAGAAAGTTTTCTAGGATATGCCTTCTTCAGTTGGACAGATATTTTAAAGAGAAAGGGACAATAGATTTTTTTTCTTTCCCCTTTATTGCAAATAGATGCACTAATTGTTTGTTTTACGAGGATGTGTTGTTCATGTTAAACCATGTTTAGATTAACATGTTGACTAGTATTTGGTACTAGGAGACATGGTTTAATGATTGTGTTGGTTGAGTCAACATATTCCACAGGAATCCAAAATGTTGGCATATATTGGCCTTAATCTCTCTACTTTATGCATTACAGAGGGACTTTCTGTAGGTAGGAAACAGATTTCCTGAATAGTTGTCCCTAGGTTTAACAGCAATGTCTTTGTGCATCTCTCACAGTTAGTTGTGCAATAACATTAAAGTTTGGAATGGAAGCTAGATGCCAGATAAACAAAACAGGTTTTCCCACTGACAACGTCATTTATTCTTTCCGTTGCTCAGCCAGGAAATTTAGGAATCTTGGACCACCAGACATGCCTTTAAACACAACATTTCTCTTTTAATAAACTATCCAACCTTATTTTTTCCAGGTCAGTTTGGCATATGCATACGAAACTAAGGATGCCTTGTGCTTGGTGCTAACGATCATGAACGGAGGGGACCTCAAGTTTCACATTCATAACATGGGAAGTCCCGGTTTTGAGGAGGAGCGTGCCAAGTTCTACACTGCTGAAATTCTCTGCGGACTTATTCACCTTCATCAGTGTCGCTACGTCTACAGGGATATGAAACCAGAGAACATTCTGCTAGATGATAATGGTTAGTGAACCAGAGAGATATTAATTCATATCAGGGATTCCGAAAATCTCGGAAAGATCCAAGGATTTTGGAAAAGGCCGAGAAAAATTGGAAAATTTCAATGATCGAGAGTTTGTAATATCCTCTCTCGATGATGGGGAGCTGGAGGAGGCTAGACGACAGCAAATGTCTCTCAGACTAATTTGAGCAGGCTTAATTGGATAATTGGTTTTCCTGAAGAACTTCAAGTCCAAATTGTTCTACTTCTTTAATGAATCTGATTGAATTTATGGAAAATCTGCTTTTGATATTGCACTGATGATGGATCACGAACACTTGGAGCAACCTTTCCCCCACCCACCTACCCACCCACCCACCTCCTACTTCTCCTCCTTCTCCTCCTCCTCATCCTCCTCATATTCTCTCCTCTCCTCTTCCTCTTCCTCTTATCTACTCTCCTCCTACTCCTCTTATCTTGTCTTCTTTATACTCCCTATGCCTCCTCACCTCCTCCCCCCCCTCCTCACTCTTCCCTTCCTTTTATCTCCTATTGTTCTCCTGTCCTTTGGAATTGTTTTTTTTTCTTTTTGTCCTTTGAATCATTGTCCTCTGTCCCTTGTTCAGTTATAAATTTTCCTTCCATCAATAATGACTTTGATGACCTTGCCATCCTGTATTCATTGAAATTATTACCTCATTCCACAAAAGGATATTTTATTTCCATTTCCTTTGTCAAAATGTTAAAGTAAGCGTCATTTCTTCGACTCGTCTGGCAAGCGGAGACAATAGATCTATAGGTTTGAGTAAGGTGACTGGTAGACTTGCCTTCTTATACCATCATCCATCAATCAATATTTTAGAAGGGAAATAAAAAAAGAAATTGAAAGAATATTCTTCCTTCTGGCAACTATCTCATCTGAATGTCATATTTTCTCCTTGCCTTGAAAATGTCAGGAAAATATTTTATGTGTGTGTTTTTGAAATATTTTGGGAGTAAACTGTAGACTGGTAACTTTTAGTGGTGAAGGTTAAGGACAGAGGTGTTGGGCAGGTTAAAGGTGAGCTGTGGGGGGGGGGGGTGATTGAAATGGAAGTAAATGTCAGAGGAGTGCATGTAGGTGTACTAAGACAGATGTCAATTTTAATGGGGGGGACCAGGAGGGTAGTGTTGGTATCATTATTACCCAGATACCTAGCAGTGAGTTTACAATGTGAATCAATTGTATCCTTGTTTGTCACTTCTGTTGATAAATCCTGCCGAGTCAAAGGATTCCTGCTTTATAGATTATCCAACTGTTAAAGGAAAGTAACAGTTTACATACAAAAAATTTGTTACCGCAGTGTACAGTGCAGTTGCAAATGAAACCGGGTAACAGGATACTCAATTTTGTCGGACACAGATTTTTCAATAGGGATTAAATGGTTTAAAACCCACTAATTATGTGGAGACAAATACATTTAGTTATGGTAGTTAGATCGGAGGGGAGATGGGGACATCTAATTATGTCTCCTTATTATATGGCTCGGTGACAGCGATGCAAAGTTACAAGGCAAAGTTAGAGACAGTTCTGTGTATGCTTTGAGCTTCTGGGAATAAAATAATGTCTTAATAATAATTAGTTGCTCGTGATTACTCGTACGGGCGAGGAATCAATGTTCCCAAGATAAATATTTCTTGTTCAGAAGAGTACAAAACAATTCACATAACTTGTTTATTCCAAAATATTTAAACAGTGTTGTGACTTATAAATTAGACAAGGAAATTTTGATGTTTCCCTGGAGAAAATAGCTATTGATTGAAATTTTTTCTTTGCTTACTTATTTTGGGGGGGGGGAGAAGGGACCAAGGGGGGCAACCAAACATATAAACACAAATTTATCATGTCACTAATAAAGAGGGTCGTAAGAATTATGTTTGTTCAAATTTGATTTAAAAGTGAGCATATATACCATGTTTTGTAATAAATGGAACTGAGGCGTTAATGATGTTTTCCACTTTTGTTTATATACAATTCTATGATACTTAGTTATCAAGTTAACATTTCAACAACAACAAAATTACTAGAAAATTACTTTGAAATTAATAGCATCATATTTTTATTTGTTTTTAATTGTTATTGATAGCCATGGTATTGCAAGTGTTGTAGATTCGGATCAAACTAGGGACAGAAATTGTGTGTAGATTTACGGTTAATTACAAATCAAAGCAGGGTTGGTCAATTTAAAATCTCTTGATTTTTTTGCTTAAAAGATCACTAACCTAAATCAAATATGTTTTTCTTTCATTTTAAACTGAAATAAATTTATAAAAGATAAACCTTAATTTCTGTTCCAAGAAAAAAAAAATTGCCAACTGTGAATAAAAAGTAAAACTGGTTAATTCTGAAGCACCTTACAGCACTTTATTTGACATAATGAACACATTGTGCTATACATGTGTGTTTCGTATTAAAAAAAAAAGAAGGCCAGTTACACTATATAGCATGTGAAACTAAATTATCCGAGATTGATTTCATATTGGGACATCTTTCTTCCCAACATATCTGGGTAATGTAGGTTTTAACCGTATTCCAATGACAGAGGCAAGAAAATATTTTGCATAATTTACACTCTGCATTCTGCATAAATCAAAAAATATTAAAGCTGACTGTGTTTGTCTTTCAATGCACAATTTCATCGAGAAAAAGTCACATGTGGATTTTGTTTAATTTTTTTCCCGCTCCTTTTTGCAAACTTTCTACTGTATCATTGGAATACAGAGTATGTGTTTATTTTGTATGATGAGTGAATGATGTACACACACGTGTTCATGAAGTCTACATTGAACCCCCCTGCATTACATCTTTTTTTATCTCATGATTCCTCTTTAGGTCATGTGAGAATATCTGATCTTGGCCTGGCAGTAGAGGTCCCAGAGGGGGAAACCATCAGAGGACGAGTGGGCACGGTCGGGTACATGGGTAAGTTGTGGTACTAGTTGATGTTTATTTAATAAATGCCTGAAAAAGGGGAAGCCCTGGGGCCACGGGGACATTTAGGGGGCTGTGAAATATGGCATAAAGAATGATATTGTTCTAATTTACATAATATTATTTAGGAATGATGAAGATGTAATTTCCCCCCAAACCTGATATGGCTCATGATGTCAATGGTTGTTGTTAAGCAGGGGGATGAATGTGGATGTGCCTGACCATGTAGAACGAGAGGTGGTGGAATGCTTTCTGCTTCTTGCAATAATGGAGGTTTGCAAAAGTATTTCAAACAGTTGCTATGAGATTTTCAAAATTTTTAGAGGAAAGAAAAAATAACACTGGCTCCCTAGCTTGCTCGGAATGTAGTCTGCCTACAAACTCAACTGGTTGGAAAATTATTTCAAGGAGAATGCGTCCTGTTTTACATTAGAGGAAAGATGTTGTGATCACCTGCCACACACAACCTTTCGTGTTATCGCCCATTAGTAATGACAGCTCTGTTCAAAGCTATTGTCATGGGATTCGAGGATACTAGACTGATATGTGTTGTGGCTACCAGCCCTGTCACCTTCAATTGTAGTTAAGTAGCGACAAGTGTATGCTTGTGTAGGTAGTTAGCACTAGCTTGTATGCTGGTGTGTCGCAGCTATGATTAGATCTTCCTGGTCTTATCAAAAGAGGAAGACATGTTGATTATAGAGATAATGAAACTCAATTTACTAGCATTGATGGATGTCAGTATGGAAACCTTCTGTGGATGTAAAATTGAAATGCTTAAAGAAAAAAGGGGGGGGGAGGAGGTCTGGTAATGAATCAATTGTGTCAGAAAACTTAACGAATGGTTGGTCCCAGGTTTGTTTCTTCAAAACTTGGAGGTAACAAGCACTGGACAACCTCCATTGTGAATTCATCTTGCAACACATATTTCAACGTCTCGTCTTTTGAGCTTAGTTATTTGGCTGCCTTTCTGTGAGGACAGATACACCTAGTATACACCGTGACAGTAGCTTCTCATGGTATGTCCACAGCGGAATGCTGCCTCACCGTGGTATCTAGGGAATAGGCTTTACCAGTTAGAATGTTACTGTTAGGCTAGCAACTACATAACAGCCTTTACTTAATACAGAGTATCTTTTGTCTGAAGTGCTCAGTTTGATAACTTTCACACCTAATTTGTCTGATTATTATGACATCATTATAGTTAATACTGGGGGGGGATGTTAGGTACTGTGTGTCAAAACAGAAAAGCTGCAGCAGCTGCAAGCCACCTGCAGCAAGGCTGAATCAAATATCAAAACAGTAGAGATTATCTAGGCAGACCAGCAGTAAACAGTAGACATTATCTAGGCAGACCAACAGTAAAGAGTAGACATTATATAGGCAGACCAACAGTGCTTATAGTGTGAAATCCCACAGCAGCCTCACTGCAAGATGCTGCAGCCCCCACGGCATCCTACTCTTGACACGGTAACCTTTTGGATGTGGATTTTAACGTCGCAGCGACATACATGTTCCTTTACTATGTAGCACACTCTGTCATCGGTGGCCATTTTACCCAGTCCCCAACTCTACATAGTGTTTTGTTAAAGATTTATCCCAATATTTTATCCCAAATGAATAAGAATTAATGTAAGGAATCCCCCTCATATTCCCTGTTAGTTTTCTACCGAATAACAGTGATTGATTAGATTTTTAAATTAACACACATTCTAATATAACGAAAGGCAAACCAGGTGTTGGGTAGTGTCAAGAAACATGTTTGCAGATTTGATCCATGTGGTCGGTCTGTGGTATCTTTCACCAGAGCAAAGAGAACATTCAATGTGTCTCAAATTTGTAGAGCATATGTAAACTCTTGAATAATCACCAAACTGACAATAATTTTTGAGGTGGCGACAAGAAGCATGGTTGGATTGTAGTAACAGTCAAAACGAACGGATGGAAAGGATATGCTTGGGTGACGTTTTGATAGATGTATGGCTGTGGTAATCAAAGAGTTCATTGCCTTGACGACAGTGGCTTTTGCAGTGAGAGGATAGTGGAGCGACCCTCGGTTGAATGCCACTGAACCCACCATAAAAAAACAGAGCAATTTTAGCATTGATGTAGTACCTTTCATGGAATGCTTTATCATCAGGGACAGAGAATTTCTCATTCCATATATATTCATTCCATATATATTTACAAACAATTTATCATTTTTGTATTTTTTGTATTTTTGTATTTTTTAAATAGCTTAAAGGGATGAAGGGCAAAAAATTGATAAAGAGAAGGATGGTAAGATTTAAAATCAAACATGGGAGACATGTTATTTAAATATCAACAAGTTGCTTTTATTTTTTAGCAAATGGAGGTGTCAGTATTAGCCCCAAAATATGCTAGATAGTCCAGTAATGGTCACCTGGTCTTCAAATGCCAGAAATGATTTTACACGTTTGTTTGTTTTCTTTTTTTCAAACATTTGCTCTTCCAGAGATGTTTTATTGTCATTGTTTGGGAATAATTTGGATAGTCAGAGCCAATTTTCAGGAAAGTATTTTGAAAGGTTCATATTAGCAGCACGCTAAAATTTGGGACTATAATGATGACCTTTTAACATATGTGAGAAAAACATGGCTCAGGTTTGGTGTTTCTTAAGGGCAATGTTTAACTGTTCAAGTTTAAACAGCTAAGTTGAGTTTTCTGGCCAAACATCTAGTTTGTACTTTCTGGAGGACACTCACTAATATCATTTAGATGTTGTTTTTTTGTCTTGTTTTTGCACAAGTATTTTATCTCATATTCTAAAGAGAGAGAAAGGACTAAATTTGTTTTCTCTTCACCTTTTGTTGCAGCACCTGAGGTTATCAAGAACGAGAGGTATACCTTTAGCCCTGATTACTGGGGACTTGGCTGCTTATTATATGAGATGATAGAGGGAAGGGTAAGTTACTTGCCTTGGACAGGGAAGGGGCAGGGGGGGGGTTGCTTACATTGTCAAGTGTATGGGATGCTTGGTAGAAAAGAGGAGTGGGGACACAGGAAGATGATTGGTAGAAAAAAGTGTGAATAGGGGCAGGGGAGAAGTAAAAAAACCTTAAATTTTCTAGTGTATGGAAAGATTATGAGAAAGAAGTGGGGTTAGGTGGGAGGGGAGAGAATGGGGATTAGTACCTTAAGGGACTTAATCCTAAGTGTATCTGTGATTTAATGTTTATTCCATCCCATTGTTAAAACCGAAGGTACAAAATGTGATCAACCAACTGGAATGCAATAAGCTTACTTCCACTGGAACTGTAATATAATTTTCATTAATCCGTTAATTTATGAAAGATGGAAGTGGGGTAAATAAGAATAATAGGTAGGGAGCAAAATGTCGGGTATGGCGTTTGGTAGAAGAGTGCAATACTTGTGATGTGACTGATTTGCTCATATATGTGATTTGCTCATAGATATCCCAATGACTTAAAATCATAGATCTTTAGAAAAAATAGAAATAGTCTTGCCAGTTTCTGCTTGAATAACCCTGACTGGTTCTTGCATTCTGATACCGTTAACATTATGTTATCATATCTTATGACTGCAGGCAATACATCTTTTTGTCTGCCATTGACTTTAGATTTTCATATACTTATTTTCTGCAGTTAATTTGTTATTAATACCACACTCTTCAATAATATTGGTCAGTGGGTAGATGAAAGCTGAATCCATTGCTATCATGAATTAAATACACATGTGGTAATTACATCATTGCCAAACTGTCATGTCAAAATCAAAAGAAAGCCACAAGAAAGGGCTGAAGTTAACTTTGGATCAAAGAATGATGATAAGTCTTAATGTTAGTGTTAATGTCATCGGTTGATCGCAGAGCGGCATTCTGTATCTATTTTAATTTTCAAGATGTTCACCTGTAAAGTACATCTTCTGTCTAAAATGTTCCTTGGAAGAATATTTGATGATGCTATCAACAGATCGGGTTTAATTTTGTAAAGTCACTGGCAATTTTTAATTAATTATAAACACGTTCTAACTTCATATAAAATATGGCAGCCATGGAAAAGACTAATCCAATATCAATCCTGACAATATTTAATGCATTTACCAACATGTCTTTTAAAATCTACAAAAAAACTCCTTTAGGTTTCTAATTTATCTTTTTGTTGCATCTGAGGAACTGACTGAATATTTTGTGTGCTAGACTTGGTGGTCCAGCCACTTTGATCAATAAACCTTCGATAACTGGGATCGAAATGTAACATGCTCGATAATAGTCACTTTGTAATGTTCATTAACTGAATGTTTTGTGTGCTAGACTTGGTGGTCCAGCCACTTTGATCAATGAACCTTCGATAATTGGGATCGAAATGTAACATGCACAAATAATGGTCACTTTGTACTGTTCATTAACTGAATGTTTTGTGTGCTAGACTTGGTGGTCCAGCCACTTTGATCGATGAACCTTCGATAATTGGGATCGAAATGTAACATGCACCAATAATAGTCCCTTTGTAATGTTCATTAACAGAATGTTTTGTGTGCTAGACTTAATGGTCCAGCCAATTTGATCGATGAACCTGCGATAATTGGGATCAAAATGTAGCATGCACCGATAATAGTCACTTTGTAATATTCATTAACAGATAAAAGTTACTTTGTACCTCAAAGATTGTTGCTGTTGTAACCGTCTGTTAAGGTTAGTTCCAACACTGTAGTCACCTTTACATATTTGTTGATTTGATTAACCGTGCAGGCACCTTTCCGGGCTAAGAAGGAGAAGGTGAAACGAGAAGAGGTTGACAGGAGGGTGAAGGAAGACGATGAAAAGTACTCCAATAAATTCAGCGAAGAAGCAAAAGAACTTTCTAGAAAAGTGAGTGAAGTCTTACCTTCTTGTATACTGCCCTCTCAGTCCATGCAAATTAACTGTTGTCCGGGCGACACCTTTTTCGATGTCTTGGATGTAAAAACAAAAATGGGAAATATCTGTTTCATGTAGGCCCCAAACTTTAATTGGTGCAAATGATAATGAATTAGAAGCACAGATAGTAGGAGTGATATTGGGCGATTTATTTCACTACCAAACAATACGCCATTTATGTAAATATCTGAGGGAGCTTTCATTTATTTGAGATGTGTGTGTTCAGAATGAAGAATGTGTACTTCACCCCACTAATATTTTTTGGGTTATTACTTAAATTTTCTTATCCTATATGAAATATGCCAAATTCCTTTCAAGTTTGGAAGGTTTGTAACAGTTATAGATGACTGGTAGTGTTTTAAGCAAAGACTTTTGGGGATTTTTTTTATCTTTTGCTTTACTGTCTAATTTGTGTAAGGAAACAAACAACTCAGAATTACTACAAATTATAGACAAATTTTGAAAAAGAAATGTTGAAAATTATTTCTTTGCTGTTTTAACAACTTTTTTAAAATAATTTTACTCATATCTTTAAAAGAACAATCAGTAGGTTAGCCTGATATGTATCAATGTGTCTATGTTTGTAATGGAATGTATGAGAAGACATTATGCTTTTGTCTCGCTGGAAGGAAGACCTTGTTAATGGTTGATCATTAAGTTGAAGGATCATTAAAGGAGTACATGGCAATATTTTTATAATATCCCTTGAACAGAAACCACATTGGAAGAAACAATTCCTGCATTTTTATTCACTTACGAGCATTTGTAATAATTATCTGTTATATCCTTGATTTTAATTCTGTGATACTTCTGAACATTCTCACACATTCTCTTGGTTGATACGTAATAATCTAGGTACCATCTAACCTTAGCAATTAAAACATAACTTTAGGCAGAATTTTAGCCTTGATATGTCTTAGTCCAAGAAAGAGAGAAAAAACATGAGTGCTGGAAATGTTTCTATAGCACCCAAGTTTTCCAGATATTCACATTTAAAATATGTTAAATCTCTGGAAAGCTCCTTTAAGATTAAATCCTTTAAGATTAAATTTATAACGACTTTAGTGCATCAGTTAAGGCCTTAATGTTAAAGTTAATCCATTGCTTTATAAATTCTAATAACTCAATCGAAATGTTTTCCTTTAACTTCTTATAAACAACAATGATATTAAACACCATCTGTCCTTGTCAAATTGGTAAACATGTCATTTGAGCTATAAAAGTCTTGTTTTCCCAAGGCTAGTTTTGTGTTGCATCTGAGGAACTGAACTAAGATGTCTGTTTGTTAGACTAAGTAGTCCAGTCACTTACATTGATTGACTGCAGCTGTTTAAAGAGTCATGTCTCAAAAATGAAAAAGTGTTATAGAAATACAACCTGCTCAGATTGCAGTGGTTTTCACCGGTCCACATAATTAAATTAAAAAAAATATATATATATTTTTATGGATAATGTGAGAGAAGACGAAACATTAAAATTACATTTTGACTCTTTCACATTACTCTTTTTTGAGACGGAGTGAAAATATCATTTCATTTTTGATATATTGTTTGATCTCTCTTAAAGCTTTTAACAAAAGACCCCAACCAGAGGTTAGGATTCAGAGACGGCTCAGCTCAAGAGGTCAAGGACCATCCGTTCTTCAGCTCCATCAATTTCAAGAGACTGGAAAGAGGCATGTTGAAACCACCATTTGTACCAGATGTAAGTAATACTTCTGTAAGAGACTGTGGCAGATGGAAGAATAATAATAATAATAATTTATTTTATAAAGCGTAAAATCCACAAAAGTGCTCTAAAACGCTATGTAACAGTAAATAAAAAAAATATATGACACAAAATATAATAAAGAAATGTCACAGGGTGACAGTTTTGTGCTGAAAGATCTAGTCGATGTGACAGACCAAAGAATCTAAACATGTTCAGCTTATCGGAAGAAACATATTTGAAAAAGCAGTACGATTGTCTGTATCGAACCCGCCGTTCACCTATCGGCGAAGGGAGTCATTTTCAAACTAAAGAGTCACAACAACAACAATAAAACCCATCATATGAAAGACGGTTGAACAGGGTGTGCACTAAAACAAACAAACTTTGATCTCTTCACATGGCTCTCCTATCTTCTTGTCAATAAAACCCAAAGACATATCAAACATAACCATGGACGTGATTTGTTGACTTCTTTCTTTTTCTTTTTTTCTTGTGTTTATTGCTTGAAGATAAATTGGGATAGGAATCACAAAGAATATTTGGCTGTAATATTTTTTTTCTGGGGTGAATCTTTTTAGGATCAGTTCCTATAATCATGGAACTTGTTTAATTGTTAAGTTATCTGCAATTGTGTTTACATGGATCCCTTTTTTTGAGAGAGGATGAATTAAAAACTGTTTAAGGGTAGACAAACATGTTAATCAGTCTATCATCTGCTGTGACGTAAATGCACCGAACGGTTTCGTTTTGTTTTTGTCTGTTTACTTGGCGGGGAGATATTGATTATCATTCATTGATAACATCATTATAGACATTGATCAAACAATTTTTAGTTTTAAGAATGAAGAAGTATAAATCACTCGCACAGTAGGAGACTTGGAAAAGCAAACTGAGGTTGGGGGAGGGTGGCTGGGGGAGGGGGACAGATTAAAGGATGGGAACCAGATAGGAATCACACTAAAATAATATTTTGTTAATGGAATAAGTCGTTTCCAGGATAAGGTCATGGAAATTGCTCCATCGTGTAGTGTATAATTTCCACTCATTTTACTCTTTTACATTTTAAGAAAATCAATCAAGGTAAATGTGCCTCTGTAGAAAATAAATCCATTTAATATGAAAGAGTTGAATGAGTGATTACTTAGTGTAAAAATGACACAAAATAGGGGAAAGCAAACAAAATATACTCATTAGGTACAGAAGAGAATGGTAGTTGTCATGTATGTAAAAAGTTAGAAGAGACTTAAAGACATTTGAATCCTAGCAGGATCTTCTTCAAATGCAAACTGAAGCAAAACAAAACAGACTGACTCAGGACATATTTTAAGTAGACAATAGACAGCAAATTGGACTATCCAACATTGGGTGAAAGTAAGATGGCACAAAGTGGAACAACAAATGAAGGTTTTAAGAATTATACTAAATTTAAACTATTTTATTATAATCCATGAAGATTTTTTCAGCTGACAAGATCTTGTTTGTACCTCCTGCTCAGAAGACTGTCCTCAAAATTCAACCGCTGTTTTTGTACTAAACGTCCAGTAAATCTTATTTATACAGGCATGAGCTTTTTTCTGCGAATTCGCGGAATATCCGTGATTTCTTTTCTACCTCGGGGACAAAAACTATTATCCTAACACACTGTAGCATACGCAAACTGGAGCCTATACCGCAATTTTTGCAAAGTTCCGTGGTTTTGTTTTTACCCCAGGCTCATCCCTGTTTATAGTCACATGTCTAATCTATAAACCAAACAGCATCAATTTGTCTCTTCTCATTCCTCTTACAATTTCCTCTGTTCTCTTTACAGCCAAGAGCAGTCTACTGCAAGGACGTGCTGGACATAGAACAGTTTTCTACGGTGAAAGGAGTGAACCTCGATCAAGACGACGACAAGTTCTACTCAAAATTCAATTCTGGAAGTGTTGCAATACCATGGCAGAATGAGGTAAAAAGAAGAAAAGACCAAGAAAATAAATCCATCTATAAAAATAAAATTTAATATTGAATATCTCCCAAGTTTTTATTTCCAATATCACATCTGAAATGCTGATTACGAGCTAATTGCTCCTCTTTCTTCTTCTTTTTTTTTCTTTTTTTTCTTTTTTTTTCCAATTAAAACAAAAAACCATTCAGACCGTTCAGATGCAATTTTACTCTAGCTCGTTTTTTTTTTTAAATCCACCCCACAAAAGATATCAGTTACGGCCCATATCAACTATTTGACCCATAATGTTTACCCTCTTTGGTTGCGAGGACCCTCAAAGCCTTAGGTTTAAGCACCCTTACAGCATTTCCAGGGGGAAAAAGTTGACGTAAAAAACATAGAAAAAGAAAGAAACGTGACAAAATACTGATGGAGACTTTAGTGACTATGACTATTTACAAGATGAGATCGTGATTCTGTCCGGCCCTCTGCTCCAATCAATGTTTTTTCACTATATGGAGGGAGGGCTTTGGCCCAATGTGTGTGTCATTTGAATTGCAATCATCATTACAAGCCAGTTCTTATCGCAGGAAGTAATAATAAAATCATTATCAGATATGAAATTAATCTCATTTAAAAATTTACAAACTCATTTCATTCATTTATAAAAATTTGCGAGTTTCCTCTCTGCGGTTGTATTCATGATTGGTACTGACAAATTAGATTAGAAATTGCATGGACTGCTCTCGGCTTGGCTAAATACGACTTGATTTATCTCTCTCTCACGCTCTCTCTATCTCGCGCGCTCTCTTCGTGACTGTTTAATTGTACGTTAGTGACAAATTATGTCACATATTGAATTAATCTTGAACGTGGGCTTTCAAGAGAGACACGTGTTCCTTTCTTTGTAGTGCCAGGTGATAATGATGTGTTAGAATTAGAATCTGCATAATTTACTATGTAATCGATGTTGATTTGTTGAGGCAATTAATTAGTTGTACATTACCACTAAAATGGAAGGGACAAATTAGATCATAAAATTGGATGTACTCGTTAGTAGTAGCCGTTGATTTGTGCATGTAGTCGGTTATTCGCTATAGCTGTAATATGCTTATTTATAAAGGGAGGATTTAAAATAACACAACAGAAAATGAGGATACCTAATTGTCTCTGATTTTACTCTATTTTCCTTGGAGGTGTATTGTTTTCTTAATTGCATGTCGTTAACAGGTCGCCTTTGTGTAATGTTTTATATTTTGTTTCTGTCGTAGATGATTGAGACAGAAGTTTTCAAAGAGCTGAACACGTTTGGATTGAATGGCACCCCGTCACCAGATCTCATTCCGGAGTTACCCCCTCCTCCTCCAAAACAGAGTTTTTTCAAGAGATTGTTTAGCAAGGTAAGCTTCTTGTTTCAAGTGTGGAAGATTGTTTCCTGGTTTTACCTCAAAATACTATCTGCCTAACATATTTACCACCAAACCGGAGAATTATCCCCACAATGGTGTTTGTACTCGCTCTTCCACCAAATGAGATGTGTATATTTTGAAAGAGACCACAAGGATTCCTTCCAGGACATTGGAGCCAGAGCCTGGAACAGTCTTCCACATGAAATCTCAAACTCCCATTCTCTTAGTGTCAAAACTGAAATGTGTAATTTCATACTTTAAAATATGCCTCAATTGCCTTAATTCTGTTTTTGTTTTTACAGTGCAATCTTTAATTTTACCATGTGTTACATTTTGCTTTTTACATTTTTTGAATGTTTTATTAGCTTTCTGAACTTTTTTTTAGTGCTTATTTATGCTTTACTTCTGTTTGTACATGTAATTTTTCGTTTTTTGTATTTCTGTTCTTTGTAAATTTTATATTTTAGCTCCAATGAAAAACAATCCTTTGAGATTGACTTGGATTCTTAATAAACTTGAAACTTGGTTCCCAATCAGTCTGAAGAATTGGGAAAAGCCTGGAAAAGTAGGGAAATAATTAACAGTCTTTTCCGGTTCTTGAAAGTCCTTGACTTTCGAAGTTTACTCTATTAAAGAGTATTTGAACACTTCTTACTTTCATAACTCATTATTTTGTAGGCTTTGTAGAAAGTGGTGGAAAAAGGTGTTTGGTCTTGAAAAAAAGTCTGGAATTTGATTTGTTGAAATGCTTGGGAACCTTGTGCATGAAGCTCCTCCTTGCATTCTAAAGCACACTTAGTTTTCAAAGCCAAGTGGGAGGGGGTGGAGGGGTAGGATTCAAGGAGGAAATTGAAGGGAGGACCCAAATAGCTCTCAATCAAGTCTTGGGAGTCGCACCTGCGAAAAAAAGGGAATAATATAGAGTTTGCAATTTTCACATCTCACAATTTTCTTAGTTGTAAATTACTTAAAACACTATGGTTTTGTGTACAGACACTGCTGTACAATTTTTATTTGGCCGTGCAGTTCGGTCTTGTTTGCATTTGCGATGGGATAAACTTGATCCGAGGTTTAGCCAACGTATCAAACATCGTTTCTCTTTCTCCTATCATGACAGAGTGACAGCGACAACAGTCGATGATGAGAATGGGGCGAGGGCTGGCTCTCTCACTCCAGCGTCAGGTCAAGGAAGGTTCTACACCATCACATCAGTGCAACCCAGGAAAAGGTTGCCCCCCCCCTTCCACCCAGCCACCTCACCACGGTGGTTCCTATCTCAATCCTGTTAACACTCATCCAGACATCCAGTAGCAAAGTCTGGTGTTTCGTACATTTGCACTTTCCTTTTGATTTTCCCCACAACCCTCACAACCACCTCATCCCCCCCACCCCACCCCCTTATCTGAACCTTATCCTGTCTTGTGGCAAGTCTAAGTCACAGCAAAATGCTGCAGTTTTTAATGGCACAGCAGACAACTCCAGAGGAAACCAAATGATAGAGTTATAAAGACTTTTTTTCGGGATCCAGTTGGAAGAAAGCTGCGTATCCTGAATTTACTAGACGACGCCGTAGAATTAAAGTTTGTAAATCTTACTGGTGTTTTCACGATGCAGTACTCTTGGTGATGTTGATTCTTAAACTCATTCATTAAATTGTTTCATTATCTATTTCTTTTATTAAGATTAAAAGTTTTTTGGGTTCAAATTAATCTTAAAAATATTAAATCTTGGCTGCCATTTTGTAAGGACAGTGGAGCTGTTTTTTCTGACAATCCATCTGTCTTTAAAGAATAATCTAGATGTGGTATTAAGGTGATTGTCTTAAAGACAAGGACTTGAAGACGATGTCCCTTTTGACAATTCAGACAACAGCCAAAGAATGATTTGTTTAATCGTATTTGAAATCTTCAGGTCCATCTGAACAGATATTCATATTTTCTTTTCTATCGTTAAATATCTCTCTACTAGTGTGTGTGTGTGGGGGGGGGAGGGGGGCGACATCAGTATTTGATCTGATAAAATGATTTTAAGGTGATTTGCACAAAACATTTGCCCTAGGTTTGTGTCATTTTCAAAATAACAAATGCGGCTTGGGTTCGCATATTAATTATCAATTGTGATGGTCGGTCTGCATTTTGACCTATTTTCTTTCTCTCTCTGCATTCACAAACGAGGTCATCAGAGGGGACATGTCAAGAGAAAGAGCATAGTAAAAGGAAATTGAGGTAGGCTAAAGTTTACAAAGAAAGATTTTCAATCTTGCCATGTTAACAATGAGCATAGTAAAACGAAATTGAGGTAGGCTAAAGTTTACAAGAAAGATTTTCAATCTTGCCACGTTAACAAAGAGAATAGTAAAACGAAATTGAGGTAGGTTAAAGTTTACAAAGAAAGATTTTCAATCTTGCCACGTTAACAAAGAACAACTCCAATTTTTTTTTTTTTTTTTTGGGTGTGTAAGAGAGTAAAACAAAAGTTGTGTCTATTGCTTTACAGTACATATCTGCAAAATTTTTATATTATTTTTTTTTTGGGTTGCTGGGTGGGGGGGGGGGGAGCTCAAGTAGAATTTTTGAAGATGTTACATTGCATTTAGGTACTTCTCCATTAGATATTAAACAATGGCATTGTCTATTTTTTTTAATTTTTTTTTTTAACAAACACACAAAACTTTTAAGGAAAAAAATTAGGAAAATTCTAAGGGAAAGAATGATTAATATTAGTGGGGTAGAAAGAAGGATGGTTCATTTGTTAAATTAAAAAACAAGAATTGCTTGCAAAGATTTGGCTTGTAAACTGATGCTAAATGAAAGATATACGGATACCTAGATGGCAAGACAGAAACTTTAGCATCGATATTAAATTTTGAAAACATTTTTGCTCATTTTAAGAACCACTTTATGATAGGTCAGTTTGAAAATAGAAACAAATTGGCAAAATCGTTTTTTTTTTCTCCTTTTCAATTGCCGAGATTTAAAGTAGTGGAAAGATTAGAAATATATTTTTTGTCTTAAAGTCATACGTTAATCGAATGACGGATTTGCAATATTTAAAAAATAAAACATTTTTCCTGTCGCTTCATGAGGTCATTCCAAATCTTCTCAGAGCTCAATGAATCTTATAGAACAACAAAATCAAATCAAAGTGGTAGTACTGTCCTCAAAGGACCCATCTCAAACCTCTGCATCTCGATATAAACGAAATCTGTATATTTGGACCATTTTTTCCTTCACATCAGTATTCTAGCGTGTAATTATTGAAAACTTTGGTGATAAGCATGCATTGTAATAGAATGTGTTTTCTTTTTCTTCTCTTTTTCCCCCCTCCCGTCTTGCGTCCGACATCTCTCGTTTATAACCAAGTTTTTGTGATATTTTCTGGGGTAGAGGGAGGGGGGCATTGGATCTTGCCTGTTTTGTTGCAGTGAAGGGATTTTGATTTTCTTGAGGAAATAATTAATCCGATTCTGATGTACTAGTAATTTGTTAGGGTTTTCTGGAAAAGAATTTTCGATCCATTTTGAAAGAAATGAGAGAGACTTGTATTGGTAAGGCAAGGGAGTCACGGAAACAGCCGTTTAGTTTCGTACGTGTTGCTTGCTCCTTGCAAACAGAGTTCTTTTTACACTTACCGATAAAAAAAAACACCATTGGATTTGATTATCTGTACAGTAGTTTAATTTTCAACTTGTTTGTGAATTTATTTCTGTTCAGAGAGGGAGCCTCATTAATAAAGACAACTTTTGGCATGAGATAATGGGGGGGGGGGGAGGATAGAAGCAATCAACACTTTGACTTTCAAACGCTCCAACTGAACTTTATTGTATGCATCTCATCTAACATTAATGAACTACACCCTTCTGTATAATAAGATAATTTTGATAGAATTTGGATGTTTTTGACTTACGGGAAAGGTAAAATCTCCTTTGCACGTTGACCTTACTCCCTTAAAAGCAGTCACTCACATAAACTTCTAAATATTTGAGCAACCCAGTGATGGTATCAAGCCTCTGTCTAAATTGTTTGGGTTTTTTTTCCTTGTTAACTTGCGGTCTGTTGCAGCGTCTATAATCTAATGAAGTGTAAAGCTTGTATCAGTAGACAAACTTAAATGCGCCGGGTAACATGTATAGGGTTAGGATGTCTGCACCAAAACAAAAACTACTTTTAAGTAACTTTTTAGCTTTGAAGATGAAATTGGTTAGATGATGACCTTTGAACCCTGCAGAGAAAATTTATAGGTGGTCTTTATTCATCCATAGTTTTTAGAGAGATTCTGTTACTGTAAAAAAACATTGTTACAAGTTATCTTGCACTGTTTCATGTAAATTGCAAAACGATAGTAAGGGAGGGGAGGGGGGGGAGGTTTAGAAAATTTGACCATGCAGAGCAGAATTTTTTTTCAAACTTTTTAACCTTTGTCAAAAATCAAACGACTTCATTGAATTGTCGTTTAAATGGATATTTGAATCAGGTGATTGTTAAAGAGGAGAAACTTAAAAGTAGGTGGAAAATACTTAAGGCGCTCAAAAAGTCAAGTTTTGTCGTTTTCACTCTCACCCTGTTGGTAATATTTACAGAAGCAGCGATAGATTTGGGTTTTTTTCCAGCTTGTGATGCCCTACTTTAGTTACTCATTAAAATAATAACAACAAGTGTCCTTTATGAAATACCCAATTATCATGAATATTATTGCTCGCACCTTTTAGAGAAAAGTTGGAGAAAAAAAACCCATAAAGAATGAAATGTACATAGCTTTGTAGATAGTTGTAAATTGCACTTTTCCTCTGCTTTGTTTTGTAAGGTCCTGTCCAGGGGTGTTTTTGTCGCCCCCCCTCCCTCTGTTTGTTCCTTTTTCGGTGGAGAGGGGGATGTGAAGAGTTGATGACGTTGTGATCCTGTCAAATTTTAGTAGACACACATTCTTGTTGATTAAGTAAGGTTAAGTTCCAGTTAGCGTTCATTTCGCTAAAGGGAAGGTTGACTTTGCATGGCCCATAACAGGTCGTCTCTGCTCATGTTGCACCACATTAGATACACATATTTCTCCCCATGCGGTCTGGAAAAATGGAAATAGTATCTTTAAAGTCTTTAGTCTGGAGAAAGGAGGAAACACTCGATGTGAACATATCTGAGATTAATAATATAGCTGTTTGGAGCAAGATGTTTTCTTAATGATGTATGCTTGTGTGGATGATGCAGGCAACTTTCTGAAGTAAATCATATGCATTAGTAATGCTCTCTGAGGTGGGAAAGCATCTGGATTTCGTAAGAGGCTTGCCAAAATTTTACTTGTTTTTCTGTATTTTGCCCATTTTTTTTTCTTGGCATAATTCTCCTGGACTCGTAAATCAAAATAGTACTATTCTGTAAGTTCTGTAGAAAATAGTCCACTTGTTGCAAGTAAAGTTAAAGTTTTACGTATCAAGGCATATCAATCGAAAGCTTTGAACGCTTTCGTTTTATCATAACATGTTTTAAAAATTCTGAGATTCTTCAATATCCAGTTTTTGCAAACAAAATAAAGGCATCTCACTTCATTCTAGCCAGCAATTTGCTGGGGAGATGCCAAATGATTATTACCCTTAGGTTCAAAGGGACAACAACAAGAAAATTGGTCAAGTTTTTGTAATTTCTATCAATTTATCAAAAAAAGGTATTTTTTAAGATCACTGTTAGCAAGTATCATAAAAGATGGAAAGGAGGAGGGAAATTGAAAATAAAGACTAACATTTATTTTTCACGATGAAAATTTATGAATTAAAGTGTTAAAGATATAATTGTATATACATATATTCTTCTGCCAATATAACCGGAAATCGGTCGAAAATATCGTTTTTAATTTGAAGGGGACTGCGTCAGTACAACAGCACTTTTTATTGTTAAATGTAATCAAGAGTGCAGTGACATGGTTAATCTAGTCGACTGGTTATTCTGTACATATTTGTTTGCCCATTTGTGAATTAAAAACTACCCCCCCCCATTATCGAATATGAGAATGATTTCTGGGGTCGATACTTTTAAACCAGACAGGTGGGGTAAGGGACGTGGGGTGATGGGTAGGAAACCATTTGAAAATGTATCAGTGATAAGGATTCGAAAGAAACCAAAAAAAAAGACAAAAAAGTCGAGACGAGAGAAGATTGACAGTGGAGCTATCAATGGAAGGAGAAGTTTAAAAAAAAATCGCTTTTGAGAATACTAATTGCTCAAGAATTTACTCAGAAAAATGTTTTAATCTTCATTATACACCTAAGGTACCTTTGAGAGTAATGTTTTAAGGTTTGCACAATCTCGACTTGTGTGATTTGGTTGGCATTTTTGTGAGTTACATAGATTCATCCAAACAGTTTTATAAACGTCTAGAGTGTCCAGGAACAAAATCTGTGGTTGGCTCTCTGGAAATCTTGTGACTTTATCATTGTCAGTTCGGTGAATGCTCTTCTTTCTTTACTTTGAATTATTTTTAACAGGAGTAATTGATAATACTAATTAATAAATAACGAATAGATGATAATACTACAGCGTGCAATTTGTTTACTGCCAAGGGGTTGCAAACATATAAAATGAAAAGTACTGGTTCTTAAGTTTGTCAACAATAACGACTGTTTTTATGACCAAAAGCAACAAAAAAACAGCACTGCATTATTAGGTTAAAAGTTTGGTTGTTGGGCATTAGTTTTATTTCAGATAAATGTATCAGTTGCTCATTGAAAGCCAAAAAACAATTTAAAAATATAGCAGAAGCATTATTGGAAAAATACCTCTCATATTGCCAGATCTGCCGACATCAAATCCATCTCAGTCAGCCAAAGATGTAGTAGTGGTCAAGAGAATGCATTAGGCGTGTTGAGACATGTTAGCTTCTCAATAGTTGGAGATCAAGAAAAAAGGTTAGGGTGAAGGCTTGAAGAAGCTATTGCCTCATCTTTGAATGATAATTCCTTAGTTTGTGAGAATAATATCTTCAGATAAGAAGATTTTTGTTGGAAATGAGCAGATCACATGGACCACCCATTTTCATATTCCACCAGAGAGTTCTCGTAATTACTGTTTCTCCTCCCTTGTCCTTCCCCCCCCCCCACCACACCCCTCTCCAACCCCCCCCCCCCCCCCCCTTCCCCCCTCCCCCACCACACCCCTCTCCAACCATTCTCGCCCTTATCCCCACAGCGCATTAAGAAATATAGTGCTGCATGCCTTCAATTGCCAAATACAATTGCCATAAATGTCTAGCATGATTTTTGTAGTAGTTATTGAATATTATGTGGTTTTCCTCTCTATCTCCCTCTCACCTTTTTCCTTTTTTTTTAAATTTTTTGTTATTCGTGAAGTGTTTAATATGCAAGTAAATGTGAAATGACCCACAGTGAGAGCCGTTTGGCTTCAGATATACAAGTTACATAAAGTTATGCACGTATTTAAGTATAGATCATTATATTTTAAAGAAAAAGAGAGTATGGTGGTGGATATTTTTGTCCTGTATGATTTTCAGCAATTGGGTGTTAGAAAATTCTGTTTTTTATTGAGGTAGATTTTAGTTCTTTGAAATATTTCTCTAACATACATCTGTTTCTTTAATTATTAAATGTTTCGTGTGCAAGCATTTGTAGAACTCATCTGACCTGTGATTGGTTAATTGCATCTACCCAAAGGGAATGAAATTAGCATAATGTACTGTGGTTGGTTCATTGCATCTACCAAAGTGAATAATTATCATATCATTGCGATTGGTTGATTGCAGCTACTGTAGGGATTGCAATAATCCTATCAATGTGATTGGTTTATAGAAGGTCCCTTGCACTCTTACAATCTGAAGTTATTCATTGCTGAATTGGAGCATTGCCGAAAGCATTGCATCAAGTATGGAGTTTTAAATCAGTCTCGCTTCTGGGCCTATTGGTTTAGATCATGCGTAGTATCTCTTCTCCTTGCGAGGGACTCGTGATACACATTTGATGTACAACATGGTCATGATCACACAGTAAACAGTCTCGATTCAAGGGGACTGGGGTTGTAGACGGTGGTGGAGAATCAGTTTAGTTGTTTGGCTCCATCTGAGGTGACTTTCCTATAAGAGGAGGCTTCTGCTTGGATTAGAGGTTTACCTACTTGGAACCAACATGGCCACATGTAGCAAAATCACAAAAACAGATCTGAGAGAATGAATCCAATCGGAGAAGTGAAAGAAGACCATTCATTCAAGTAGGATGTACAACGATACATCAATTGAATTAACTTGATGGATTTAGACCTCACGATTTGACCCATACTCCCAGCATCTGTACCTTGAACGTAATTCACAGAGTGGTGCTGGAATTGGTTAAGATATGTGTTATTTGTGATTTTGTTATTATTATGTTATGATTATGCATCACCACGTAGAACACAATAATTCTAGAATGTTTTGGGTATATTGTTTCATCCTTGTTTTAGAAAACAATTCTCCCTATGGAGTTTCCATGCATGACATCACTTTTTTTGTGGGAATTTCCCCCTTTGGCTTCTATCAAGTATTCTTCATATTTCATCCTGCCAGTCTCCCCTTATGACTGCTCTCTAGGAGTTTTGATTTGCCCGTTACCATCTTCTGGGTATTTGAGAGCCAGCGTGTATGGTGGTTTGTGTTCTATTCATAGTTTTTAACATTTACTGCTGCAGTGCGCGAGAGGGGGGGCACGTCTGGTGTGGGGGAATCTTCACACGATAGCAAGGGCCACTAGTAGATGCCGCCAGGAGACGAGAAAGTACAATGTCGTAAATATAAGCACAAAAATTTTATATTTTATCAGAAAAAGTACTCCATACATTCTCTATCTTCTTTCTTTTTTTTTTCTTTGTTTTTTTGTCATTAGGTTTTTCAAAGGGAAAAAAAAACATAAATTCTATGATTTTATTGATAAAGCCAATCAAAACTTGTTTTGTGTGTGTAAAATGCAGTGCAAAGACTTTTTTTTTCTCCTCCTTTTGTTAACTTTTTTTCTTAAATTCTGAACTCATTTTCTGGGATTTTTTTGTTGTAGGTGGGTGACTGTTTTTTTTTAAAGAGTGGTCTTGTATATTTTCAAGAATATAAATCATTGTATAACAGAAGGGGAGTTGGGGTGATGGGGGGTGGAGGGGAGGGGGAGAGAACTTCTATATATAGGAACAAAGATTGTTATTTCTCACATTGTAAAACCTTAGAGAAATGTTTCATATATATTATTATTATTATTTTTCTTGGGTTCTAAGTGAAATTGTATGATATTAGTGTACTGTGTACTATTTTGAGCGGTTCGTTTCATATTTTATATCCGTTTGAAGACGAAAAGACAAAAAAAAAAAAAAAATGGCTCACTTCAGTATTTGCATTTCCTTATCTGTTTTTCATAACAAACAAACAAAAATAAAGGATTTATATTTGAAATTATATAAACAAATTTAATGATATTCTCATCAAATTTACATGAAAAAGCGACATTGTGACGGGGACTCGTTTTTTTTTTTTTCCATATGATTTTTATTTTTTTTGGTTGTGCACTTTATAACTGTTGACACAAACAAACCATTTTTTTTTATTGTAAATAGAAAAATTCTCAAGAAAGGAAGTGATCATATATACACAAACGAATCCTATCAAAAAAACAGTTGGTTTTATGTTTCCTTACATGTGGTTTTGGTTTTTATTTTGTATTTTTTTTGTTGGTGCATACTTGCAAAAAAAATAGGTTGTGTTGGTAAACAGTACAAGGAATTATTGTGAAGCTAGATGTATAAACAGTGCCTATGGAGTTTGTTATGGAGTTTGTTATGGAGTTTGTTATGGAGTTGAAGAAAAGTCTCAGATAGCACATATTTCAGCCCTGACCTTGTAATAAATATGCATGTGAATAGGTCCTTCAAATTTGCATGAACAGCTGACAAGGTGGATGTCACATTTAATTTATCCTTTTGTCGCCATGGAAACATAGGTAACACTGATATATTTCTCATTATCCTTATGACTGAGATTATATTGCAGTTTATAATCCCCAGCAGGGGTACTCTTGATACCTCATTGGATGTAACACCGTCATGATCAAACATGACAGGACCCCCTCCCCCTCTCTGCCACCCCCCACCAACATATTGTCATCGTGGCTGACAAATTTCTAACTAAACAAATCCAGTGGTCTTTAATATCATGTCATAACAGGATAATTCTAATTAATATTCCTCTCAGCCCTTTTGTTTTCATTTGGCAAAGAATTAATACTTTCTCCATCATAAGTACACTTCTTTTATAATATAATATATTATTATTATTGTTTTGAAAATTGTGTGTGAGGAGGAGGAAGTTTTTTCTTCTGTTGTGTTAAGCAGAGCTGTAATTGTTAAGTTTTATGTCACTTTGGCCGATGACAGTAGAGAGATTGTTTTCTCACTTTTAGGCTAGATTCTCATTGGTCAGTGGTTGCCGCTAAATTCCAAGAAGAGAGAGAGGTTAATGAAACACAATATGATGCAATGATTTTGTTCTCCTCACTAGAATGAACAGAATATGCCGTTTGTTACTATTTGTTGGCACAATCGCATACATATACCAATTTTCCATTCGTACCAACTTATTGTTACGTTTTCATACGCAATAAAGTTGGTAGATATTATTAGCGCCGAACGACTTGGGGCGTGAGAGTATGGAATTGTAGATGTGGTTAACCTTGTTTTCCAGCCGCTTTTGTTTTTTTACACTCATGAATGAACAGAAATGCAATAGGAATCCATAGCAGTGAGTAACTGTTACCTCAAGTGCAACCTCACGTAGTTCTTGTTTCTTTTCATGATACAAAGAATTATTCATTCCTGCATTGATTGATATTCTGCGAAAGAAAATATATCGATTGTATTTTTTTAAGCTCTCTTTCTTGTTAGTAAACCTTTAGTGATGTGCATTTGTTTTATCTGATCACACTTTTAATTTAGCTGAGCAATTAATGTCATGAGAAAATTTATCGGAAAATTAGTAACTTAAACTTTGTTAAAACCTCCCCCTCCCCCCCCCCTCCCACCTTATGAACACAAAGGTGTTTGTTACCAGGGCACAAATGTACCTAGGTGTATTATGTGTGATATGTGATTTAAAAAAAAACAAAAAGTACTTGGGTTTAATTTTTTTGTAGCTTTGTAGGTTTATTTGTAATTTGGAAAATCCTTTCTCATTTGATTGTTATTATCTTCATAATTGTCAAATCTTAACCAACTTGATTTATTCCTACTCGTTATGAATATCAGAATATCATTATTATTATTATTATTATCATCATTATTATTATTATTATGATTATTATTATTGAATATTGTAAATTTATAAAAGGGAAGGGCACGATATTAAATAAATATAAAAAAAACTCTTGACCTCGATACATTTTTGTGTTTACTTTTTTTTTGGACCTGATTCGATATGGCCTTGTGATTGTGATTCATGTTTCTGCTTAATATCTGGCCTATTGCTTTGATTTGACCTCTTGACCTGACCTCTAGTCATGGTTAATATGAATGTGTTGCCTTTTGCTTTTATTCGATTTTATATGTTAAGGGGGGTAATATGTCCATATCATCAGGAAAGGAGAGAAAAAAGAGCAAGCATTTCTCAATCTACGTCTACGTAGCCTGTACTGGGATACCGTTTAATTTCTACAGAACTCCTCAAATCTATGCAATTAACTTCATTAATATTAACTTACTAACAAATGGATTACGTTTTAACTTACTAATAACAAAACGTAAAATTTATTTCCCAACGAAAAATATTCGTTTTACAAAAGGTGACAGAAAATCAAACCGACAACATCGGTGACATCATGTTTTCACTCTTGCTTATGGCGGGAAAGTAAACGCTGTTAGAATCGTTACCCTTTGAATAGGATTTGATAAATGACCAGATGACCGTTATCCCAACCATATAACTTCTGATCGTATGGGTTGTAGGAGAGGGCGTTCGTGGCCCAGTATTTACTGTCAATCGGGACATACAGGAAGGACTCGATTGATGTCTTTGTGTCGAAGTAGAAATTAATCTTATCGGTATGAGTGTTGTAGCCATTGGTACAGTGTAAGACCTGGCAGATGACGAAACAATTCCCTTGTCTGGATTTGGCGACACTAGTAACCCAAGTGTCGGTAAGAAGTAGATTGTCGGGGTCCAACTTACTAATGCTAATAACCCCACCGGTGGAGGAGGTAGCGAAAATGACCCACAGACCGCTTTCATCGACAGCGAAATCGATATCCGAGTGGGAAAGTGAGAGGTAAGCGCCCCGGTTGTCCACATTGGTGGTTGGTGGGAGCGGGGACTTCTTGCTACGCTCCTCGGCAATGTCATACCGGGCAATGTCACGGCTATTGCGGACGTTATAGTACAGAGAGCCGTTGTAAGCAACCATTCCGCTTCCTTGTGTGTAGTCAGGGAGTGTGATTCCGCGTTCCATGACTCCAAGTTGAAGATCTCTCATAGAGGCGTAGACGTTAACGATATTTTGGTAAAAACTGTATGAACTGTGTTTGAAAGAGGGGGAAAATGGTAAAAAGAGGTCAAAGATTTATGGAGAGAAAATATATCTGTTAGTCAGTAACACAAAAGGCATGGAAATGATAATCATATCATGATCATAAGATCATGATGAAACAATTCTTGCTAAAATATGCATTTTTTTGGGAGGTGGGAGGGGGGGGGGGGCAATTCTATCAAATAAGGACGAGAGATTCAAACTTTGCTTTGCTTAGTTACACTGAGAGCTTTCTATTGTCAAAATCATTATTATTATATTTTTTTTTTAAGTTCCATGATCAGGGATAAAACAATTATGTCATTGTTCTGGAGGGGTGTGTAGTTATATTTAGGGCCAGTGGAGTCACAGCGGTAACAGGTTCTCACGCTCCCATGACAGTTAGCCCCCGACCAGTTCACACCAGGGACCAGGTCACACCCTACCTGTGGTCGACGCAAAATCGGTTCCCCTAAATGGTCATGATAGTTCGCGCACCTAATAAATAACACTTGCTGTTTGTGGTACATACTAAATGAAATTGCTTCAGTATTCTTGTAGAGATTCGGGTAGTTGGGACGAACAGGTGGGCATTTGGAGCCTGCACACTGGCAACGAGCCCGTGTTACCACAACCACCGTCCCTGTTCACAAGTAAGCAATATCACTCAAGCATATTCCCATTTCTCTTCTAATCAGGAAGATGTACATATGCACACAGTCATACATTTTGTATGATGAATGACATTACTAAAGCCAATATTCCCATAGTGCACATGAATACTTTACGACTATACGTAAAACCAAACCAGGCACACGGGCCTACATACCGGTTATATATTGTACAGAAGAACACCCCCACCACTCTCCCCCTTCGCCACCTATTCGACGTACCACCATATATCCCCAAATACCATTATGAGCGTAATCATACCTCAGAGGTAGAACATAAACCTTTTCGGTGTCCTTGATGGGGTCTCTAAACCATGTCCCTTTCAGATTATCTCTCCACTCCTTCATTGTATACGGCGCGGATACGTTGTCCAGTTTGCTACAAGGGTCTGGAATG
Organism: Apostichopus parvimensis; assembly: GCA_000934455.1. Classification (NCBI taxonomy): domain Eukaryota; kingdom Metazoa; phylum Echinodermata; class Holothuroidea; order Aspidochirotida; family Stichopodidae; genus Apostichopus; species Apostichopus parvimensis. Next base: position 66,087 of record KN884765.1, read on the forward strand.
TAAAAGACATATCAAGTGGCATCCATTTGCGAGTTGTGTGACTAATAGATTTCATCTCAAAGTTATAGTATAGTATAGTCAATGCCGTCGATAGTCGGAGTGGCGTCGATACGATAGTCGGAGTGGCGTCGATAGTCGGAGGGGCGTCGATAGTCGGGAGTGGCGTCGATCGTCGGAGGGGCGTCGATAGTCGGGAGTGGCGTCGATAGTGGGTTCGGCGTCGATAGTTGTAGTGGCGTCGATAGTTGTAGTGGCGTCGATAGTCGGAGTGGCGTTGATAGTCGTAGTGGCGTCGATAGTCGGAGTGGCGTCGATAGTCAATGGCGTCGATATTCGGAGTGGCGTTGATAGTCGGAGTGGCGTCGATAGTCGGAGTGGCGTCGATAGTCGGACTGGCATCGATAGTAAATGGCGTCGATAGTCGGACTGGCATCGATAGTCAATGGCGTCGATAGTCGGAGTGGTGTGAATACATTATTCCTTACCCCAAAACAAACCCCGTGCTTGGGGTGTATCCCCATGAGCCCTTCCCGCCAGTCATGCAAGTCAAAACTTATACCCCCATATACACATTTTAACTGAACCGAGTTTCCCTCCTCCAGCCTCCATCTCCACCCATACATCCCGCCGCTCTATTAAGTAACTGGTCCTAGCCTAGTTACTCACTGCTATGCCCTGGCTTATTCCAGTCATAAAAAAGTGTTGTATCCAATTCTTCTTCTTCATCCGTATGTTTGCAATCTGCCAGGCGTTTCTTCAGCCCTTGGATCTCCGTCAGTAACTGAGCGGTGTCAC
>KN884765.1:72967-87801 GCA_000934455.1 Apostichopus parvimensis
CTGGGTTGGTTATCAACGACAAAACAATTTGGGGTATCGTTTTCAACTTTGTAACAGTATTCTGTACTACCAAGTTAAAGTTTTCAGAAAATGAAAAAGTTGTTTGCTGTTAACGATGTTTGGACAAGAGGTCGGTATTGTTTCTATCAATGTAATTAATCCGAATCGGTGGTACTTAAAACACAGATTTTGATGCTGATTTGAGATAAGGTCATGATAGAATTCGATGCTAAACTTACTCATAAAAATGCAGTACATTATTTCAAATATCAACTTTTGCTGAATTGATAACAAGAGCTATAGATTTTGGACATTTTATGGAACAACTTTTTTTCTTGAAGATAATACGAATACGTAAAGAAATCCTAGGTTACAAAGTATTGGTAATTGAATAGAATGATTACATATTTTTCACTTCACGTCGACGTTTCAGTTTAAGCGGGTGTCTCAGTCTTAAAGAACTGCAATTTTAGTTTTAGAAATGATCGGCCCATGTTTTACTAGACAAATTGGAAATACAAATTGACCAGAACTCCCAACCAGATACTTTGGGGAGCATGAGTCTTAGCTCTTGAACAGAGGCGGATTTGCATACCGGCATATCGTTATACCGGCATACCGGTTCGAGACACCGAAGGCTCCGCCATATTAGACAAACAGTCGATTTCCTATTGGTGGCAAAATATGTTATACTTTCGCAAGAGACGCCAAATGCACCACTTGTTTAAGGGCCACAGCGCCACCGGTGTGATAGTTGAGCCGGTTATAATTGTGATGCTCAATCTCCGCCTTCTCTTTACTACTGTATGGACACAACAAAGTGACAATCACTCTAAAATGTTGAGGTTGAATATGGATAGCTTGAAACCAGTGACGAGTCTGCGAAAACAGAAAGGCAGACAATCTAAGAGGCTTGAAATCAGTGATGAGGAAGTGGTGCAGTTTCATAACTTGCAGTAGTTGTCAACACTTGATCAACGTTCACCTTCATTATTCACGATCGAATGGAGTCAGGGAGTGAAGAGTATATAAGCGCGTGCGCGCTGCACATTGCGCGAAAACTAACGATAGTGCAAGCCTAATGTTATATTTCAGCAATTGCGAAACTCCGTGTATAATGCCCGTTAAGATACATGAAATACAATGCAGGCAATCAACAGACTAGCATGGCTAACAATCCAAGAAACTGCAGAGAAACGATCACATCGGGCTCACCCAATGAAGAGATATAAGGTTTTAGGGCTCGTACTTGAAAAATAAATTCGTTTATCGTTATCTCAGTATCTTGGATCTATGATTGCTTGATGGATGAGTTGTTTAGAACGTATACGTATGTAGAGAAAAGACGAAATGACCAAGTACCGTAGTACAGTATTAAAGTAACTGCGCGAGTATCGACCACACCACTTACTGGGCGAGTATCAACCACACCACTTGACCGTTCACGGAAACTGGTATCCCCAGTAAGTCGAAATAGTAAAATAAATATAGGTGCGAAGCTAAACTGGAAAACGTTGGCACAACGAATGCAATAGACAGCTGATAACAAGTGCATGTTCTGAACAGTAATTAGCACGTCAGTAAACGTACGAACTAATATATAGCCTATATATGATGCTGACAAACAATGCTACTGCCTAACTGTTCAAATGACCGTGTATCCATAAGAGAACTTCATTAGTTCTGGCTATACAACACAACATATAATAATATTAAATGCTGCTATAACTAAAATACCAAATAACAACGCATATGCTGCTAGCGTGTAACAATGTTTAAGGCAGCTAGCGTGTAACAATGCATAGGCAGCTAGCGTGTAACAATGCATAGGCAGCTGGCGTGTAACAATGCATAGGCAGCTAGCGTGTAACTATACATAGGCAGCTAGCGTGTAACTATGCATAAGGCAGCTAGCATGAAACAATGCATAGGCAGCTAGCGTGTAACTATGCATAGGCAGCTAGCGTGTAACAATGCATAGGCAGCTAGCGTGTAAGGCTATGCATAGGCAGCTAGCGTGTAACTATGCATAGGAAGCTAGCTTGTAACAATGCATAGGCAGCTAGCGTGTAACTATGCATAAGGCAGCTAGCGTGTAACAATGCATAGGCAGCTAGCGTGTAACAATACATACAGGCAGCTAGCGTGAAACAAAAAGAAAGGCATTAGCATACTGAGATGTCGGTTATATTCCTAAGATGGTAATGAAGATTGTCTAGTGAATGCAATGGAATGCAACACCTGGCTTCTACAGGAGCACAAATATAATGTATGTTACTGTCTTCCCCGTGCTTCAGAGCACTCGTACTGACAGTACAAACAGTTCCTAACATTTATCTGATTAGAGATATGATATTCATAATGGACATCCTGTCTGTACGAGTGCTTTGGGAAAAGCGGGACACATCCATGCAAGGGCGTTTGGCAAATGGGATTAGAACGCGTATAGGTCAAAGGGCTTCCCGTGATACTTTGATTTGTTTAACTAATAAGACAGTATGGCGCCTTTTTGGAATGGCGCTACTGAGATTCTTGTATTACTTTGTGTACAGTTAAATCCCTTGGCTTCTCAATTGAATTCTTGCTCCGTATGACGTCACTCGCATATACCAATCACAATCTACGAATTACATGGTGTAAGTGGAAGCCGTGCACCCGCTGTCGATTTCATGCAGGCTTTGTTTTGATTTGATTTAAGATTACGTAATATTAATTTTAATTTTAAATGATGTCCAGAAAGCATTGGAAAGGTCTATTGATATGGCTGTGACGTCACATCTTACTCGTTCTGCTACGTTTGGTATAAGGACATGACTAACTTTTCTTCTGCCCCCCTCCTTCTCCCCTTGTTCCCTCCCCCCCCCCCATCACTCCTCTTCTCACAGCTCTCTTCCACCCCATTATTTTCTCTCCACACCTTTCTGTCTTTGTCCTTCTCCAGTTTATTTCCTACCCCGTTCCTTTAATCCTCCATTTGTCCCTCCACTGTTTATCTCCTACCTCTCCTCTTCCCCTGTTGCTTTCTTCTCTCCATCCCTTGTCTACTAATCCCCTTACATCTATCTCTTTGTGTTCACTGTGCTCATTAACCTGTCTGTATTCTGTGCGTGTTTTTGTCCCTTCTGTTACTGTTACTTGTCATTTAGCCTCTGAAGAAGATCCTGCTAGGATCGAAACGTCAGGCCAACTTACTTTTACACGTTTGGTATAAGAATGGATATTGTCATACTTTATTTTTAACCTTTATTATTTTCATTTAAAGAAAAATGCATTATAATAAAGAAAAACAAGAATAAAGAATAATGAAAGAAAATTAAAACCAAAACGTCTTAAGATTTCACAAACAAAGATTGTATTTCTTTTCTTTTCTATTCTTTGTAAGTTTCCATTTGTTGCATAGTTCGAGTCATGTGTTGCTCATTCACGGCAAAATTACAAGGACTTTCACAAGCGGATATCTAGGTCCCGTATACAAACTGATACTTATTGTTCTACATCACTCTCATATTTGTAAACAATAATAAATACTAATAACAACAACAACAATACTATAACGAACGTTAAACAAATTTTTACATCAAGACTAACATATCATATTTAGATATCTACGTAAAGTCGAACTGCACTCTGAACTCCGGCCTGCACAGACAATCGGTCTGCTAGATAAGAAATTTATCCCTATCAGAAAAAGATATGTATATTGATATTAAAGTATAAACAGATAAATAGGTGAAAACTCTGCACAGGGCTCTGTTCTTGTAGGTTATTATGTCTCGTCCGCTACATTCGCGTATAGATTCGCGGAATGATGGGTTTACTTAACATCGGTATAACGTTGTTATTACTAAAGTGGTTAGACTTGACGTAATTTCTAGATACTACGCATGCGTATATACGCCTCTTATTGCTTTTCGAACACAATTGTCTTCACTTGTCAGTGGACAAAATATCAAGACTACATAAATGACAAAAATGAAAGAAAATAAGAAGAAACAAGAAAGAAAAAGACAGAAAGATAAATACAATAAGAACTCAGACTCCCAATGCTCTGTAAATGTAATTATATGGAATCATATTTTCCACAAACCCGTGATTTTTTTATTCTTGTCTTGTCTCGTTTGGTTTGTGTCTGTGTTTAAAATGCATGCATACATTTCCCCCTTTTTTTCTTATATTTTGGTAAGATTGTCCAGTACCTTGTATATTTCTCCTCTGCGGTGATCATGATGTAGATGCGAATTTTCCATACACGAAAATCGCTAAATTGCGGTCCACAATTCAACCGAACGTTTTAGCGAGAATCCAAGAAGTAGGAAAATGAATTCGTTCTTGGATATAGTCTCCAGCAAATACTGTGAAGGATTCAACTATAGACGTCCAAGATGAAAAATGAAGATACGCACCATGATACACTCCCCGCTGACCCTCCCTTGACCCCTAACATACCTCCCAACCCCCATCTCTGATGAGTCCAGATTCTAGATCTATACATCCGACTTGACCAGTGATTCGTCCTGGGTACCGTGCTTAATCATTCTGACGAAAGCGCCATAGTCCAAGTTGCCTTCATCGTCGATGGGGGCGCCCTTATAGGCTGCATCGATCTCATCGTTAGTGAAATGTTCGCCTCTCGTCATTAGCAGATTTGTAAGGCTGTGTTCAATAAAAAGGAGGGATAAAAAATACAATTTTGATCAATCTTTGTTGTAAATTAGACAACTAATAAATGATTAAATTGCTTGATGCGCGATCGATATGCCTACATACAAAAGGACCATACGTCCTGGACTAGATCAAAGCTTATAGTGAGTTTTACAAGCGCCAAATTAAGAGGGGACTGGCAGAAAAAGCAAAAAATCAGCCTTTCGTCGCATTAATAGGCCCGGCCTTAACATCATATTACCATGAAAGCAGGTCATAAGTTAGGCTATTTTTGCTATGAAACATTATTTGTCTCAATTCCAAACGTCAAACTTGATCCATCTTTTTCCTAATCCCGCATATATCCCAATTCTGTGATCCCAGTTAAGGAGATCAATACTTACTAATCTTCTCCTATAAATCCTTTCTTTTCTTCGTCGAATAATCTGAATGCGTTCAATATCGTTTCTTCTGGATCCGTACCTATATAAAGAGAGGTAAAGATTAAAACGGTAAACGCTAACTGTGGGTCGAATTGGAATGAAGTTAAAAACACAATTAGCGTACTTGTGTATCATGTGTAGATCATGTGTAGATCATGTGTAGTATCTGTTCCCTTTCGAGGGGAATGGTGATGCACACCCGACTATGATCACAGTCCCGATGCAAGTGGACTGGGGTTGAGAGCGGATCAGTCGTTCGGTAGTTTGGTTCTTTCCTAGGCGACTTTTTCTTAAAAAGTACAATTGGCGTACTTGTACCTGAATAACTATATCTTTGATGTAATACCATTACAATGGAACTCATTATCTCAGCCAATCATCTATCGTTTAATTCCTTTTGTAAGATTGGACCTTAAAAAGGACACACACCCAACCATCATCTACAGCTTATGTGACAGAGATCTTTGTGATGAACAACTACTTCTCCCCCTCCCACGCCCCTACCGCCCACCCTCACCCACACCCCAACCCTCAAACGGATAAGAAAACTTTTGTTCCAATTGGGAGATTTTCTACTTTAAAAGTCGTGTTTTGGGGATGTCATTTTCTAAATCTGTGATTTCATATAGCGCCAACAGAATCTGAAATCTTTTTTTTTCGTTGGTTTTTCTTTCTATATCATTTGCAGTGGAAAAGATCACAAGTGCGTTTATGAGAATATGGAGATGATATAGTGAACGATCAAGATAGGGTACACAAGGGAGGACGAGAGAGGCTGGATAAATATGTTATCCATCCTTTTCGCTCGTTAGTTAATAATAATTACTTAAAAGCGACGTGTTAGTGCGTGTCGTCACAAATGCGTTGTTCACTCTCTCATAAATCATATCTATTTGAAAGTGAGGGCGCTACTAAACAACTAGATAATTTTCATGTCATTAGTGATAAAGCATTAGGAAAGTACATGGCGTGCGTGAAATGGATAAAAACTGAAGAAAGTTCAACGAACCCGTTAACTTTTCACCAAACATAGTTAAGAACATGGTGAAGTTAATGCTGCCTGGTACCTCATTAACCATGTCCTCCAGCTCTTTGTCTGATGGGTTCTTACCTAATTAACAAAGATAATAAAGAAGTAAAAATTATTTGTTAATGTTAGCAACTGTGACGTCAGTATATCATCATTTCAAATTTTTGTTCCAGTTATGGTCGAATCTTCGAGCATAAAACTACATAATAAGGCGTTATACTTCGATATATCAAATTCCAGTTTTTCTTTTGTACAAATCCGACATTGAACTTAGCTACGGAGTGGACATGCAGTTGCTTGTTATCTATATAACGCACGGTATTCCTACAACACTATACGATTATTAATTTAAACATAACGCACCCATAGACGCCAACATGTCGTGCAAATCTTCTTTATCGATGAATCCATCGTGGTTCTGGTCAATCAGGTTGAATGCCTAAAACAAATTGAAAAATGGAAAATATCATTATGAGGACTGAGGATGTCACGTGATCAATTATGAACGTGAGACACGCAGAAAAATGAACGTAAGACATGCAGAAAAATGAGCGTGTAGACACGCAAAAGACTGAGCGCGGAGACACGCTGAAGATTGAGCGTTGAGACACGCAGAGGAATAAGCGTTGAGACACGCAAAAGATTGAGCGTTGAGACACGCAGAAGATTGAGCGTTGAGACACGCAGAAGACAAGGTACAGGAAAATGGTCGCTTAAGATAAGATGCAGTGGCACATATATTTGTTTTAGAAGATTTCCTCCCCCACACCAACCTCGCCCCCCTCCTCCCACCACCAGCCCCACCAACACCCCACTCCGACTGGCAGGTATAAATTAAGAAAATCTGTGGATAATGAACCATCGTTTGATCTTGTGTATCTACTTATCATAGACTTTAGTTTTATAATCTTTCTGTCTCAAAATCCGATTTTCCAGTGGCGAGCCCGCCCCTGCCCCCCCCCCCCGCCCCCGTATATGTGTATGTTAATAACAAAATTATTAAATTACACGATACGTTAAATTGACGCAAATACTGGCTCCTTTCCATTTTCCTCTCTTTCTACATTATTTTAGGATATGCAGAATGTGACGTCACGATGACGTATTTCACTCACCTCCTTGAACTCCTGAATCTGTGACTGGTCGAACATAGCGAAGACATTAGAAGTCGCACGTTGTGCGCGCTTCTTTGTCTTTCCGGAGGACTTCTTTTTGCTTGCCTAAAAATATCAAGAAAAGAGAACATTTAGTAAAGAGTTGAAAGTTTTTATTGTTAATAGTATTATGACTACATATCGTGGAAAGTTTACATAATGGTGACACATAGTCAAAATTTCAAACATTATCAAAATTTATTTACTGCCTCCCTCAAAACATTTTATTACACTAAAACATTAAGTATGAATTTGACCACTGGAAAGAGTTTCTTTGAATAAGCTATATTGTCAACATCTGCAGGGAAGTAACGTCAAACTTTTTTTTCCTGATAAATTATGAATCCAATACTTAACGACCTTTGAAAAACAACAACTAAAGAGTGAGTATGTTATATCCCTTTAAAGGTGTGAAGTGGTGGGGCTATTGTCGAATTGTCGAAAAAAAGCATAGCGTTTATTTAGCCATTCCCCATCTCCGGGCTTGTAACACTAGACTGAATTGTCAGTGACGCTTTGCTGTATATAACTTGTTTTGCCAAAAAAAATTGTTCACAAAGCTTCTCTTTCTATTCAAGTTTCGTGCTTTTAGTCTCTTTGTCTCTCTCCTCTCCCTCTTTCCCAGTTTAAAAAAACATAGATCGAAATTAATATGTCAATCTGGATTACGTCAAACTAGTAGGCCTAAGTGAAGTAATGTGGTGTGTGTTTCAGTTACCCTATACTAACGTACCAAGCATGCACATGTACATGGTATTCATCCACAGTAGTAGTAGAATCGCAGCAATGACCTATGCGCTAAGAAATTCCTCGCATACCAAGCATTCCTCTACCTCTATCTTCATTGATAGGACCCCCTGCCCCGGCTGCTTCTCGTGGAAGAATTACATCTGTGGACGGCAGATCTGGTCTACCGCGTTTAACAAGCGGCATGTCAATCTTCTATGCAATAATTCAGGAATGGCCGTATAACGCGTAGGTTCTTATATTAAGGCTGATATGTGTGATAGGCCTATTATAATATGCAGTATTTGCGATATTATGCAGTTCATTTGAAACCAAGCAGTTTTAGTTTACATGTTAAATTATGCAATATGCAGTTTATGTGATATATTTTTGCAGTATACACGGAATATGATATAATAAATCTATGATATGTTGTGATATGATTCAGTATCTAGTACAATACATGGAATTAGATACATAAAATGTTTCGTTTTCTTTGTTTTTTTTTCTCTCACTTATTTTAAATTCATGTAGGCTTTCTAGAACATTTACTTATCAATGTGTTGAAGTCAAGTTTACTATATGACTTAGGTCTGAATGTATTATTTCTTTCGGGGGGGGGGGGCATATTTTTTATGTTTGATTAGGTATGTTCATATGTGCATTTACGTTGTGTTAACTTTACGTTTGAAACTTCATGGTAGCATTCGTTAGTGTTATATACTTCAAAACTAAAACTCGTTCAGCCTATGTCAGATACATTGCTCGTTCCCACAGGCATGTCAAATGTGATGTCATCGGTATTCGGCCCCGAATTTAAGAATGCTAAAACTTGCTAGAAGTAAGTTAAACAAGTACATTCCTTGAGCCTCTGATCCTTCAAATTATTCCCATAGACTGAGGATTAATAAACTTAGACAAATTAAAAGCCTCAGTGTGTATAACGTGTTTGGGAGTGGCAGTAACATGGTTGTTGGAATTTGAGCACGTGTGACCATTATCTAACACTAGCATATTTGGGGGTAAACAACCAAGTCAAAAATTCCCGAAGAGTTGAAATATTGCAGAAATGTAAAATGAAGAAGTAAGGCTTTTCATTTAAAGGGCACTTCATTATGTTTAGTTGTTTTGTGAACGATTCATGGGTATATATAGGAATATTAAATATCTTTGATGTATTGATTTTGAGGGCAGGAAAGTTGAGCGTCTTTGTTTCAACAACTTGGCATAGGCATATAGGTATTCTGCTAGTTTTGGGTTAACATGTTTCCTTTAAATTGGATTGCTAAGACATATACAATTGCTTCCAATTACGTTTCAGCAACTAAACAGAATATAGTAAATAGATGATTTGTATGTTGGTAAATAAATATGCCAAGCTGTGTGTATAGAAAGGAACTAAATCATCTAAATGACATCATGAATATTCATGATTCTAAAGTTCGAGGTTCATATTGAGTGAAATTATTCGTTGAACTTTTGTTGAATGATTAATGAATCTGTTAATACATATTTTGAAAATAAAATCAAGAAGGATTTGTTATCAGTCAAAATGGCATTTGGATATCATCTGCATAGCAACAAACTGCGTCATAATGAAGTCAAAGGTCACGAACTGACGAGGCATTGCAACGTGAAATGTCAAAGGTCATTCATGATTTCGGAGCAGTTGGTTAACCCCTTTTTGCAAATTAATTCACCGAAGTTCACAAAACTTTCTCTTTAGTTTTGTTTTATATTAAAGGTATGAAACATATACATTAATGCCATATAAGTGACGGTTTTTCACAAAAAGTACTGATATCGTATTCCGTGGTTACAGGAGGAGGGCCATGCCCCCCTTCCCCCACCAATACACCACACCTCAACCCCATCGTCTGTCGGGGCGAAAAGTTACAAAAAGGTATCTTTAAAACCCTGAAGTTTAAACCTAATTATAGACCTAACTTCTAAATGCACCCATTTAAACTGACAGTTTAACCATTACAAAGGAGTCGCATTTCAACGACCCCACAGCCGCACCCTTCTTTCGTTAAGTTAAATTTGTGATCCACCAATAAAGGTTCTTGCCCCTACCAAAATTAGGGCCGGGGAAAAATTGACCCTCCTACAACCCCCGCCCCTCCACCTTTGAAATCATGTGCAGGAAACTGCGTAGTTATATACCTGCATGGAAATAACATGTTAGGATAATATTCATCAAATTCGTCGAAACATTACAAATACACTAACGTTTATGTAATTAATGGTTGCATTTTTGGTCACAGTCCGCAAAATACAATACCGCCCAATTAAACGTAATCGATATAATGTTCTTTCCAGCGATTTCTTGATTGGAATTCGTCTTGGAATTGTCGTGTCAAGAGCAAGATGAATAACAAACAATTAGTAGAAAGTTAAAAGAGTTGATAGTAAGGTGTAAATGTACGATAGACAACATTTTGTTAATGACTTCTTTAAATTCATTAGGATATAGTTATAAGTTAAACTAATAACACATCACTGTGTGAGTCTATGGAGAAATGTAGTTTTTAATTCAAACTCACCATTGTGGAAATTTATTGGATAGGTTGTTCCTTCTGAGCAGATTCAGGAGCCAAGTAAACCGGCGGAGTCGAATGACGGAAAAGAATGTAACGTAGAGTTGAGCCGTAAGACGAAGTCACTATATCGCTACAGGCACTGAGCCTCTGGATGAAACCATTTTAAAATGGGTGTTACCAAATGTTCAAGAGATATTCCTCTCGCAAAGCAATTGCGTTTCATTGATTATCGAAATTATGTGATGTTAAATAACAAATATCAATATAAATATCAAACATATGCAAAAAACAACAAGAATTGCAATGTTCTTAAATTTAGTTATCAGACTGAACCAACTTTTCTGTGAACGAATACTTAACCAACACATTTGTGACATAATAGACTCACCCGAAATACTTTCCCTTGTTCTCATTAGAGAACCTTATTTGGCCAGGGGAAGTAACGCAGACCACTCTGCGCGTGCGTAGAAGACTGCGGTGTGATAAAAACACTTGCGGTTGGTATAGAGAGGTTTATGGCAATTGCGTCGTGTGTTTAAAGGAGTATATTTATTTGGTAATAATCAAAGGTTGGGAGTGGGGTGGCTAGGGGCAGAAATAGGCTGATTAAATATTACTGGGGACAGTAAACGACAAAAGGTTTACAATTAAAAAAAGGTTGCAACCAAAAAATCGAGCATCTTAAAGTGTTGTAGTTTGGCCCGGTTATGATCAAGAAACAATAACGTGGGTATGTAAGAGAGAAATAAGTTTTGATGTGGGGTTGGGTAGTGGTGTCGGTGAGAATAGAGAATAGTCTGTTACATTATTTCATATAGTAACTTGTACTTGGTATAAATGAGGGAGGGGCAGGGGTGCCATGGTTACCTAAATGTATGAGGCACATTAGTCAAAGTATTGGTATTACTTCAGGCCTATTTTGAAGTACTGGTTCGTGTCTAACATGTAAGGGAGGGGGCGTGTGATGTTGACTGAACTCCGTAAAATCCAGCAGGTCCATGTTACAGTTGGGGTGGGGCAGGGGACGGGCAGTTTTATTCATCTAATTCTCATCATTTCGTGTAGAAGAGGATTCTTCCATTCTAAAAGCAAGCAAATTGTTGCCTATGATAAAATACAAGGATTGACTGTTGAAGTTCCGACATTAATGTTTTTGGCACAATTTTCACACTTGTACTGGATTTACCAGGAAGTGGTTCAGTCTGTCACAGCCTAACAACAGGAAACCTGCACGCGGTCATAGTGGTAAGAAAAGGCTGTAAATATATCTTGCATATATAGATATAATATACTAGGCCTAATATATATAATACATCAAGTAAATGAACTGGGCAACCGGGTTCTGGTAAAACAGTCATCTTTTATTTACCACGAATATGTATAGGTTAAAATAGGTCATTCAATCCATCGATTGTGCCATTCCACACCACACCACCCACCCTCCCACCCCCTCCTTATCACCAGTGCCATTGTATTGAGAGCCAGGTTGGTCCCGGGCACAATTGTGGCACCGGGCCCCATTTTTGAAAAAAGTCTTCATTTTTCCTTAAGTACCGTATACTATGAAACTGACAATACATATATTATACATATCATATTTTCAGGGCTCTCACTGACCCGGACACCAGGCTGTATTTTGACTCCCCATCCCCTCCCCTCGCTTCTGGTCAGACCTGTTTACCACATGTGGATGATTTTGATCGCCACCAATTAACTGTTCCTCAAGTCACTTGTTCCAATCCCATTTTTTAACCCATAAACTTGGTCTTTTAAAAATGTGTTGGTTTTTTTCATTTTGTGTTCTTCGTATACGTATTTTCTTCTTCTTTTCTATGTAAACCTTTTTCACAAATTCTAAATGGTTTGATCTACGATTAAGTCTTTCAGAAGATTACATATTAAATCTATGTGTAAAAGTAAGAGGGCCTAACGTTTCGATCCTAACAGGATCTTCTTCAGAGGCTGAATATTAAATCTATACTAAACTATAACAGAGTATAGAGCGATTTCTTCATCATTACAGATTGTATGTACGCGTAACATAACTTACACGTAGCTTTAAAGGATTGAGATAATCCGTTGGGACTCCATGTGGCAAAGATAAATCGTAATATATATATAAGAACAGAGTAAAGTGATTAAGAAAGAATTAGTATTTGGTGCCATCAGATTGGGGTGGGTTGGGAACGATGCAGGTTGTAAAGGATTTCGGTACTCTATCTTCGTGAAGGGTTTATAGATTATGCAAATATTCCTGCAGGACTGACGGTTTCCAAGATTATGCAAATATTCCTGCAGAATGGTTTGTACTGTTCCGTTTCATATATAACCTATATATATCCAACCCCAGAAAAATTCTACCAGCAAATTATTAATAACCTACTAATTCTATCGATATTACTTAAAATTTCAACCAACTCAAGGCTTCCCCCCATGAGATTTTTTTTGGCAGGGGCGTGGGTGGGTTGATAAAATACATATAAGAAATTTCTTCAGACGTTTTAATAATTAATTTGATTAAAGAGTCTAAATTATTGCTGTACAATAGAAGACAATACCTGCATCGGATGCATTTATATCGTTACAGTGTTAGAAAAAAAGGCAATTGAGCTAAGTGTCCTTTAAATTATGCCTAATTATCTTTATTCAAAGGACACTAATTCGTGTCACATGCAGCCCTTGTGCGTGTCGGGAACTGTTCGAACTGGTTCACTTCTTGCAGCGCCCTGATATAAAGATAACAGAAGGAGGGATAGTATTGTTCTTTAATTAAATGAACATGTTCCATACGTAATAGCTATATAGCGTTAACCTTCACGTGCAGTGAATGGAATTTATAACTGCGCTGTATAAAGGAAGAAGGTCTCTCTTGTCACTGTTAAATGTGACGTCACAGTTTCATGGCACTGCAGTAATTATTTGACGTCATGTTACAACTTGCATTACTGGGGCCGGGAGTTAAATGATAATTGAAAGTGATATTACGTAATGACCAAGCTTAATACTGTTCTAATTAATATCCAATTAATTTGAAAATTAGCGACGGGCGTGCCTCATCTAATATGTATCGGGGTAAAATGAAGAGTGGCATATTATCAGTTCATTATGAGAAGGAAATGAAACGCATTGCCTTACGTCGAATGCCGTACAACATACACACAAGTGTATAGACCGTTGAACAGCATACATAAGATTGATATGCCTTCCGAAAAAGCAAATAATTTATGACATACTTGTGACAGCGTAAAATCAAGGATGCCCCCCCCCCCTCCACACCCGCCCTCTCCAAGCTGGCAGACAGAATATTACAATATTAAACAAACCAATTGTACAACCTAAACAGTAGAAAATTCTTCAACTTTGCTCCAAAACTGTTTGCATATAAGCACGCTCCGTTTTGCCAAATAAATATCACAGGGGAGGAGGCCACTGCTCCTCTTAGACCCCACCCCCGGACGACATATTTCAATATCGTGCAGCAAACAACTGGTCATGATATATGTTTTATAGAAAACATTTTCATTTCATCCAGGATACTATACCTTGGTCAATTTCATCTATCAAAAAACAATCCATGATAACTTGAAATAATTATATAATATGCATATGAGTAATTTTCATACTATTTTGTTTTGTTATGAAATCGTTATATATTTTAGTCCTCTATGCATTTGCGAGCCGTCCTCTGGAGAGGAAAGCCCATACGAAGGTTGGTCTACACAAAGGAAGCCATCTTATTATACAAGCATAGCGCCATCATATATACTCATATTTTTTTCTGTTATATAATTTGATTTCGGAAGTTGATTTATTTGACGCACCCCTTCCCAATTCCTCACCCCGTCCCCCTCTTACGTCAATAATGCAACGAATTTGGAACCAATGAAGGCAGTGGCATGCACAGGATTTCAAAGGTGAGTGATACAAAGTACCCCTTACCACCCCCTCCCCCGACTGATAAAGGTGGGGGGGGGGGGAATGAAGCTTTAGCGAAAGGTGAGAGCTGAATCAAAGAGTTTTATAAACGTTGGGTGTGGCAAAGTGGTCATTAAGCTGACTACCATGAAAGGCATGGGTCTAGGGTTCTTCCCCAGAAATACAATTAAAGGTATGAATGTTAATTGGTGAATTCTGAGTCATATTAAGACAATTAATTAGGTCTATAATTAGCTCTTAATACATGGTTGCATTTATAAATACTCTTTGATTTGTTGGGGATGTGGGTCAAAAGGGAAGTGTACACCTGCAGTAGGTTTATTGATTAAAGTTCCACCGACTGGAATGCCCCCCCCCCCCC